>JAJMHQ010000019.1:0-230391 GCA_030583255.1 Metschnikowia kunwiensis
CTTTTTGCAGCAAGTCGCCGCAACCTCCGTGGTGCACGGATCTTCAGCTTCTTGTGGCTGCGCGACACTTTGTGGTTGCAAATTTTGGGGCCATGGCTTTTTGGCTCCGCACCGTGGCTTTGTGTTTGTACTCCAGAATTTGCCCCAAAATCTTCCCCACCAAATTGAAGTGGGATGTCAACAGAATATTTTCTTTCATTAAAAAAGTCAGAAATCTTCTTCGAGGAATCAGCAGTAATGTTTTTATGGGCATTAGGCTTGAGGAAAGCACTTCGTGCCAATCCAGCGTAGTTAATTATTGCCCTTTTGATGCTATTGCTACCAGATATTCTGGTGGGTTTGTTTGCCGCTTCCAAATCCTGGAGAGTCTGTTGGTATGACTCAGCATTAATTTTAGGCGCCAAATGCTCTTCTTTCTTAGCGCTAGTCTCGGTAGTGGTTGCAACTGTCACTTGGGAGGAGATCTTGGCTGCAATTTTGGTGAGCTTCCGAGAAAAGCACAAGGTCGAAGAGCTCATTTTCGAAGTGAGATCAGTAGACATTTTACCGTTTCCAGTATAGTTCTTCTTACCACTTGAAGTCTCGAATTCGGAAAGCTCGATTTCCAAGGTCCTGAAGGCATCCTGGAACGTGGCGTTCTTGGACCCAAACCCGAACTTTGGCAATCTCATACCCGGCTAATTACGAGAATGGTAGGTTCAAACGTTTCTTTAATTCGTTCAGTGTTTTCAGCGTATCTTACAGTCTCTTTGAGCGTCCCTCAAAGTCTTTCTCAGGTAGATGGTTGTGGTGTCTTTATTTCTGAATGTAAGAAAAGTGGTTTCATAAGGTAGATTTTTTGGGGAGATTGCGATTCCCTCTTATACCCCAAGAATTTGGGACACAGAAGCCAGGTCGCGATCAAGCTCTGTCAGGTGACCGCTCTTGGGAAAGTCTACAAGGAAGCTAACTAAAAGTAAACTCATGATATCACGCTGCTTCAAAAGCACGGATTTCATTTCAAGCAAGAAAACGCAATTGGGATTCTTTTCGGGATTTCAAATATGCTAATTAGTACATGATGTTGACGTAAATGCCCATGAATGCGTGAAAACTACATACTGTTTTGAAGACTCTGCAAAACGCACCCGTCGTATCAATCGAGGTAAGAACGAAGACAAGTCATGTGGGTGGATTGTAGCACCGAGCTAGACTAGCAAGTGATGTGATTCTCATGAAATTGTTGAAGATATATTATCCATAGAAATATTTCTCCCATGTATACCAGAGCTTAGGTTGGAGCTTCCATGGTGTTGAGGCAGGTTGGGTCAACATATACATGAGACGTGGACGTATAGCATTCTGACAGGTTATCCGATGATCTGAAAGGTCAAAAATTTACGAGCAACAAAACTATTTTCAAAGTTCTAGAAGAAAAATGGGTGGGTCGACTACGGGCATGGTTGTGAAAGATAACTATTCTACCAGCGATCGATGCCAATCGTATAAAGCAGAAAATAGCATGTCCTTTTTGAAAGGTTCCAGGGCCTTACCTATAATAAACAGGCTAGTGACCGAACTATTATTATAGCAAAGTACATCTAAAGATATTCACCGAGGAGACACAGCACAAATGGGCTGGTGGTACAAGCCCGTTTGTAGCTTGCCTAAGTTCTAGCAATGAGATATCGTTCTAATATTTGAAGGAATGCACCTTCCGAATCAGCCCACAGTTAGCTGAAGTCAGCTGCCTCGCCATGCCCTATCGAACTTCAGGTGCTCTATTTGAATTCCATTTTTAGATATAAATGCGTCACATGTTCTCGAAATGATGAAGTGGGTGAGTTCTCTAAGCACATTCACTCTGCTTGACTCTCTTTGATGGTTCATGAAACCTGGGAAGCCGGTCACGGTGGGCTCTCTTTCTGCCGTGAAATCTATTGCCAAGCATAATGAGTTCAGACTCTATTCATTTAGGAAAAGACTTTATTGGGTAAACTTCTTGGACACACATTTGATGAATGATGAAAGACTCGCAAACACCAAGTGTTCACCGAGTTTTGAACGTTGGGCTAACTTGCGTGGAACATCGTGAGTCAGGTAGAGATAGGTTTATCATAACGGTGCTCTGGACCAAAAGGCAAAAAAGAAGAATTTGAGAGTACGCATTGGGTCCGACATCTTGCTTCTTGCGGGGCCCCCGTGTGTTTCGAAAATTGCCCTTAAACTGAAACTATGATCAGTGGTTTCAAGCTGGTTTAACACAGGGACTTCCCTAGAAAATCTTCCACTTTCTTCTCCAAATAGATCGACATTCGATTACCCACACTCTTCGACACGACTTACAGGAGCACTCTCATAGCGTTCTTTTCAAACAGTATACGATAAACCCCTCTATGAGCTCCTGTGTTAGCCATTCGTCCCGTACACGATATACGCAAAACCCTAGCTTGAACGCTTCCTCCAAGAACTCCTCTGTGATTGCCTCATCTCGGAGTTGCATTGCCACCACCGCCACTGTGTGCTCGTCCATCACCAGCTTCACACACGCCACAAAGTACGGGATCAAGTAACTATTATATATAGTGTCACAGGCAAAAACGTAATCGGCGACCTTGTGTCCAGTTAACTCGGCAAATTCGGATATTCCAGTCTCAGGGTGTTCCCAGTCTAACGACATGAAGTCGATCTTGCCCCACTTCTCTGCTTCCTGCTTCGGACCACCTGCACTCTTTTCTGACGTGCTGCTAGTGTACCTCTGAGAAACCACGTTATTCACAAAATTTTCCTTCATCAATTTCAAAACATGGCTCTGGTCAGAGGCAACATAGTGTTTCGTTTGGGGGCCGAGAACCGACAGAAGCAACGAGCTCACTCCAGCACCGAGCTCTAACACTACGCTATCGTCTATTTTGATGGGGCAATTTCTATAGGCCAGTAGCCAGTCCACGAAGTGCAGCGCTGTTTGCCAGCATATGAACCCAGTGCTTGACAGCTGTGTGGCGGAAGAAAGGGCCAGAAGCAGTTGTCTTATGGACACATCGATACTTGCTAGAGGTAGAGTTATCGTGATCTCGTCGGTAGATTTATCCACATACCCCAAATGCTGATTCGCGCGCGGGCGGTGTTCCGTATACGCGGTGTAGAGATGTTCATATAGATCGTCGTGCTGGATCTCTTCAAGCGCGGCGAAATCCATTGCGTATGTGAATGGAAGAAGTATCTGGAGAAGTGCGACCGAAAAATTGGACGCCCGTGGGCTGTCTTTCGCAACAATTTTGGGTTGCACAATAGAGGAAAATTTAACAAGCAAACGAATCAAGAACATGCGGTATTTTGGCAAGCAAATGGTGATCATTTTTCCAGGATACTTAAAGGTATTGACCGTCTGACCTAGGGTTTATAGTTGGGTAAGTGTAGTCACGCCTGTACGTCTTGAGCTGAAAGTAATACCAACAGGACAAAGATATTCTTGTGACCAGTCGTCATTCGATTATGGGATTCGGATGATCGGCCATCACAGTTTGCACTACATAAAATCATTAACTCTTCTAAATTCTTTTCTTTTACTGTCTATTTAACGTCCACCGCAGCCTACAACATGTTCTTGGCCTTCAAGATCTCGGCAATCAACACACCTGCACCGGCAGCACCAATCACGGTGTTGTGCGACAACACTACCATCTTGAAATCCAAAACAGGGTCCTCTCTCACTCTGCCCACGGAAACGCCGTATCCGGCATCTCTGTCTCTGTCCAATCTAGGCTGGGGTCTGTTGTTCTCTTCGAGAACGTGAATGGTCTGTTTGGGTGCAGAGTGGCAGCCCAACTTGAAGGCGTCACACTGGTACTTTCTCAAGGCGTCCTTGACCTGGTCCACAGAAGGAGGTGGTCTGGAGGCAAATCTGAAAGAAATACACTCAGTGTGGCCGTCGCTTACGGGCACACGGTTGCACTGGGCGGAGACCTTCATGTCATCTTCAGGGATAAGAGCAAATCCGTTTCCATCGGCAGAAACCCCGCCCAAAATCTTCCTCGTCTCCCACTCCATCTTGTCCTCCTCTCCGCCGATATAAGGCACGATGTTGTCCAAGATGTCGATTCCGGACACACCAGGCGAGAAACCGGCACCGGAAATTGCCTGCAAGGTCGTGGCTGTGAGCAAGTCAATCGGGCCGAAAGCTTCGACCAAGGGCTTCAATGGCGCCACGAGTCCGGCCGTAGAACAGTTCGAAATGCACACGATAAATCCGGGTCTTTCCTTTCCTGCAGCCTTAGCGTCAGCAACTCGTTTCTCCACAACCGCCAAGTGTTCAGGGTTCACGATTGGCACAATCAAAGGCACGTCTGGTGCTCTTCTGAAATTGCTGGCGTTGGAAACCACGATCTTGCCTGCACTGGCAAAGGCGGTCTCAATATCACCGGCAACGTCCGAGTCTAAACCCGAGAACACGACTTCACACTCCGCAAATCTTCCCGCTGGCTTACACTCCTCGACCTCTATGTCCTTGGCGAAATCGGGCAACATGTTGGTCTGTTTCCACGTGACTGCGTCTTTATATAATTTCCCAGCAGAACGAGCAGACGCACCCAAGGCGTAAAGCTCGAAGTCAGGGTGGTTATCCAAAAGCAACGTGAAGCGCTGGCCCACTGAGCCGGTTGCACCAAGCACACCTACCTTAATCAAGCCCATTTTTATATATACTTTAGGTGAAAAGGAGAAAGAAGGAGCTTTCAAGGCCGGTGAAAAATATGAAGGTTGAGTCATTCGTCATTGTTCGCGATTATATGCACGTTATCGCGAACCGTGAGTCGTGCGGCTGATGCTGCAAGCCTGGCGGTAGTAGATTGCAATTGGTGGTTCAAACAGTGTTTATGTAATGAATTCGTGCTAGAAAGCTACCTCATCAATTGTAGATATGATTGGTGTATCTCTGGATAAAATAGAAATAATACTTTGCAGACTTTACGTTACTCAATAGTTGTTCAATCTGACCAACCATTGCACATTTCATGAACTCATTGATAAGTTGCGGTAGTATCGTGTTCGTTAAACAGAGGAACTCACTTTCAGGGCTCCGTGTTGATTGAAACTCTAACTGGTTAGGCATTGTTGAGGTGCAGATAAGTCTCTTCTCCATCATTAGGGCTAACTGATCAATTGTTGGCTATCTTCATGGGAAACTTTAGATAACAGCAATCAAATGAATGGATTAATCAGCATTTTTTCTCAACCATTATCCAAAGAATTTTCTAGGTTCGGGTACAACTCCACCGTAGTCGGTGGCAAGAGCATGCCACAGCACGATTGCGTGAATGTTGCAAAATGTTATATGCACACTAAAGTATTTACTCTACCCGTAATACTTCACTCAAATTCTAACGGTCAAGGGTATTCCCACAAAAAGACAGTTGCACACACTACAATTGTGAAAGTAAGATTAAATAATTTGTCGGATTATTTGAAAAGGGCTTTTTTTCGGCAATTCAAATGACCTTTCGTTTCATTTGTCAACCGTGGCTCAAGTCCTCGGAATTTGTCAGCACTATCTCCGAGTATGCACATCCACCTAATCCTACTGTATTTTGCAACTTGCAACTCCACAGAAATCAGATGAGAATTGCAAGCTTGGTACGAAGGAGAGCAAGCTGAGTAATCCCCTTCTCAAAACGAAATAATATAAATACTCGCCTCTCGCCGTACCTTGACTGACATTCATCAATTACATCATCTCAATCTTGTGACAAAATAAAAAGACATCATGACCACTTCTGTTTTCGTTTCTGGGGCCACTGGTTTCATTGCCCAACACATTATCAAGCTTCTTCTTTCCAAGGGCTACACTGTCGTTGGCTCGGTAAGAACGGCTGCAAAAGGCGAACACCTCAAGCAGTTGTTTGCCACTTCGGCGTTTTCTTATGAAATCGTTCCCCATTTGGAACAGCCTGGTGCATTTGATGAGGCTTTAAAAGCACATCCAGAGGTGACTGTCTTCTTGCACACGGCATCTCCTGTCTCATTTACGGTTGAAAACGTTGAAGATGAATTGCTCAAGCCAGCAAAGGAAGGTACCTTGAATGCACTCAAGGCTATACAAACACATGGCCCACAAATCAGAAACGTGGTCATCACTTCCTCGGTGGCTGCTCAGGTACATCCTACACAGTTTGTCAGTCCTGAGGCTAAAATATCTGAGGATTCGTGGAGCTCTATTTCTTGGGAAGAGGCGAAAGAGAATGCCTTTTATGGCTACTTTGGTCTGAAGAAGTTTGCGGAAAAGGCCGCTTGGGACTTCTACCAGCTGGAAAAACCAAACTACAAACTCAATATTGTGAATCCGGTGGTTGTTGTCGGACCTGTGGCCTATGATTCAGAGGTAGAAGGACCGTCAAACTTTGCGGCAGGACTTATTCAAGGAATCTTAGACTTGGGTCCAGATTCGGATATTCCAGATACTAAGGGCAACTTCATTGATGTGAGAGATGTTGCTAAGGCCCATTTAGCTGCCTTCGAGCATGGCTGGGAAAACAAACGTCTTTTGATGAGTGCTGAAGACTTCAATTCGCAGAGCGTGCTCGATATTGTCAACGATAATTTCGAGAAATACAAGGGAAAATTGCCGGTAGGAAAGTCTGGAGAATCCATTGAAGTCGCAAAAATAGAGAACTCAAGAACAAGGGATGCTTTGGGCTTTCCGTTGATTGACTTCCGCACCTCTGTCACTGATCTAGTCTCCCAGCTCTTGAGAGTCGGTGCAAGCGCTTAAACTCTTTCTCATTATTCTCATTTTTATAGTATATTTCATTTTTGACTGATATTTGGAGATGTACAAAGAGAAGATGTTGTCTCTCTCATACTCAGAGAGAAATTTGGAAGCACATTAAGGGTTTCAGGGCAAAAGTTGGACACTTAATGAGCGACGTGCCCTTCGGGCTTTTGGTGGAAACTGGCATTCTTAGATTAATTTTTTCTACCGATGATCGATCAAAGTAAACAAATCAATCAGATGTATCTAAATCTGAATATACGTTAGCTTGAGAACAATCTCCTACTTTAGATAAAATTCATGATCAGAAGACTTGCTACGAGGACAACCTGAATTGTAGCTCCTTGGTTATTCGTTTTCGAATATTCAATTTCCGTATACGTCATCCTATCTGAATACCACACAGCCTGCTATTAGCACGGAAGAATCCGGACAATCCTAAAATGGAAACAATACCGTTTCAATCGGAACCCACCTCCCCATTTTCTTGTTGTGAGGTCATTCTTTCTTTGTCTGCAAGTACACGGTACACAACGGGGACATAGGATATGTGAGATTTATGTGCTTCAAATCAAATGATCCCACTATGCACAAAAACCCTAGTTCAAACCCGGCGCCTATGGTTTTGTTTTTGAGGCTTCCTTCTTGGTTTTACTACCCTCCAAAGCAACGATTCAATTACGAAAGTAGCTGATCTATGTAAATGCTTTCTGTTCTAGGTGTCCTAACACGCCAAGAATTTCAATTATGAGCCGTTCCATTGTAGGTACTCATGCAGCCAAGATAATCGAGACAATTGAGACGCATCATCAAAACTGCGCCCTTACCGGCTCAACTTTTTATCTGATAGATCAGCAACCCAATCCAGGATTCGATTTGACCAGTAAGATTTTTTTCTCAGAGCTGTAAATCACCAAGAACTAGTGACCATATAGACGTTGTAGCGGAGAGCATAGTCAAAGTATAAAATATATTGTAGATAATCTCAATCTTTGCACATAGTTGGTTTGTCTTTTATATTTTGTGCTTCATGCAATCTTCCGAATCAGCCCCGCCGCTTTGCAGATCTTTTTTGTAGAGGCAACCAGAAAAGAGCCACCGTGGGCTCCGTTACTTTTAGACGTGAAATCGCACTATAAAAGCTAACCAATGTCCTTTAAGATACTGTAATTCTGACTACAATTCAAGCTTCAATCCAAATAAGAACCAAAAGATGAAGCTCGCCCTCAATTTATTTGCAACTTTAGCCGCAATGCTCTCTTCTGCTGTTTTAGCAGCACCCCCTGCAACTGACAAGAGCAGAGGTACCCTCGGACTTTACCCTAACGTCAAACCCTCCGAAGCAGAAATTTCTCACTCCTACTTAGTGAATTCATCTCGGCGGCCAAGATATGCGGACAGCCAGTTGGAGAAGAGATGGTTTGATGGCAATAACCCCACGGAAAAGTCAGCTTACTACTTGACCTGGCTTTATAAGGACTTTAAATCTCTTACCAAGCACAATTATTTTGACAACGAGAAGTTCAATCTAGACGTGCCTGAAATAAGAGATGATTTGAAGGACATTGTGCGTTATAAAGAAAGTGAGAAGGTAAAAGACGACAATGTAGAAACGCAGCTCAGTTTCGCAAGACATGTGTTAGCTGCAATGGAGACAGCCAGTGAAAAAATGAATAATTATAGCGAGATCCCGACCCCAGAAGCAGTTGACTTAGTCGACTTAGTTGGACTCAATATTCAGCTTTTGGTTTTATCCGACTCACACGGCGTTCCTGATACTAAAGCCATAAAAGATTTAAAAAAGTACTTGAACCTTTACTGTGATTTCCAAGAAATCAAAGAGAATATGGACGTTCAAAAAATGGACTCTGAAATGCGCAAGGAATATGAGATTGAAATTGGGAAGGCTGAACTGGCTCTTGGCAAATTGGCAAAAGTAAGCCTATTCAGTCCTTTGGGCCCTCAGTTTTGCCACGACACAACGGAAGACTTGAAATAAATCTTGCTGCCTTTTGCTGAAATTACTTAGAATTTTGTGTCCTCATAATGTTTTACATAGTTTTTATCTTTTGAAGGACACGAAGCCATTTTTTGGCGATACCGTGGTTAGACAGGATAATTGCATACTTTCAGAAAACAATGAATCAGACAAAAAGCGGAATTTAGTGCCATTGCCCAGCTCTAC
The DNA here is from genome assembly GCA_030583255.1 of Metschnikowia kunwiensis. Taxonomy (NCBI): domain Eukaryota; kingdom Fungi; phylum Ascomycota; class Pichiomycetes; order Serinales; family Metschnikowiaceae; genus Metschnikowia; species Metschnikowia kunwiensis. The sequence continues at coordinate 8,931 of JAJMHQ010000019.1, forward strand.
TTTGAAATGATGCAAAAGGCCCTCCAATGTACACAATAAAGGTTTTGAGATTACAGGCTAGTCTGCAAGCCAGAATTTCTCAAAAGACTTTAAACAATTTTCTTAAAGCTTAATGTAAGAATTCTTCTCTCATAAATTCATGGTATTGGTTTCATCGTCCAACGGAATGAGCTAAGTACTGGAACTTCGTGTACGCTTAAACTTGGGGAGCACCACTCATTTTGCACCCATTTCGATGGTTCATCCGTGCGAAAAGAAAATTGAATAACTATATAGTCTATCTCCCTGAGACATGTTTCTGTAATTAACTCACGGAGAGGATCTGGGTACTCTTCGATTGACTTAATGTCATGTCTGAACATTTTTCGCAAAAGACACGTGGAAAGTACGGAATTCTCGAGTAATTTTTCCAACACTACTTAAGGAAAGTAAGAGTTGAGGCACGTCCCAGAATAGAAAGAGGCTACTTCATTCTGATGCGATGCAACTTTTATGGAAGTAAACCCAAATCCAATATTTGGCCAAAGTATAATACTTGTATACGAAAAAAGGATTGTCTCACCTAGATTGCATGGCCCGCACTGGCTGGGCCCTGTCCGGATAGGAAAGTGTAGAGAAGGACCCCATCACAATGCGCTCCAGTATTTAAGTGCTTTCGTTTTCTCTCTGTGGCTATGGCCTGGAACTATCTTGGAATTTCAGGCGCCACGGAAGAACTGGAAAACTCGTGATTAGTGCAAGTAAAGGATGAAAATGCGGTATTTGATGAGCCTCATGAAAATCATGAAGAAAATAAAGCGGAAGGCCATGGGCAAGAAACAGCCAAAAAGGAGGAGGTTTTAACGAAAAATAGGAATCGCTGAGTATAGTGGGAGAAGTGGGCGAAAATAAGTACGAGGATAAACATCGAAATATGGACTAGGCTGAGTTCCAGAAATCCTGCTCTCGTGACGCGTGTGCTTTGGGCCACGCAAGCAACGCGTCTACTGATATCTCACAAGTGTAAAAACGATGGGCATATAAAATATAAAATATAGATTTAAACAATTTCGATCCCTTTCTCCTAGCTGGCAAGTCCGGCTGCTACATTCAATCGTGTTAGGTGAGTAAGCAGTATGTTCGGTAGTTCCATGAAATTGCCTAGTGGCACGCAGCCTCTCATCTATGTGTTGAGAGTTGCTAGGAACATCCGCTTCGAGAGCATTAATCGTACTGTGAAAATCTATAACTTATTTCGTTTTTATTCTTATATTTTTTTTAAACCCTTTTTACTTTCATATATGTGGATATATATGAACAGTTCTCTCAAATTTAACTGAAGCCCGGCCCGTTCGCCATGGCGCGCTCCTCCATAGAAGAGCCCTACTGCCCATAGCAGTAGTGGAAAAACCATCTACAATCCAACACCAACAAACCAACAAAACCAAAAACTACACAATAAATCCCTCAAAATGGTCAACATCGATTTTGAGAAGATCCACCTCAACCAGCTGAAGCTCAGCGGGCGCATGCGGATAGCTGACCTGGGTCTAGGCTGGAAGGCGGCGTCCACCGCTGGAGCTGCTCCGTCCGCCCCCTTTTTGTTGCCTTCTGAGGAGATTTTGGCTGCCCTGTGGTCTCGTGGGTCACGTGGCTACGAGCTTAGAGTCCAGACGAAAAACCAGGGTGTTTTGCGCCTCGATGGGTTCGATCAGGAGGACTTTCTGAAGATGAAGCAGGAGTTGCAGAGAAACTTCCACTTGACGTTGGAGCACAAGGAGCACTCGTTGCGTGGGTGGAACTGGGGCACGCCGGACTTGGCGCGTAACGAATTGGTGTTTCAAGTGCACAACAAGCCCAGTTTCGAGATTCCCTATTCGGAGGTGACCAACTCGAACTTGACGGGCAAAAACGAGGTGGCACTTGAGTTCAGCTTGAACAATGATGACAAGGCCGGCGACGAGATCGTGGAGATGCGCTTCTACATTCCTGGAACTGTCGAGAACGAAACCACGAAAACTGTCAAGGACGAAGATGGTAGTGAAAAACAGGAGGAGGATGTGGAAGAAGTCAGTGCCGCGTCTGTGTTTTACGACCAACTCAAGGACAAAGCGGATATTGGTCAGGTTGCAGGCGAGGCCATTGTGTCTTTCAGCGATGTTTTGTTTTTGACGCCCAGAGGCAGGTACGATATTGACATGTACCCTACATCGTTGAGATTGCGGGGCAAGACGTACGACTACAAGATCCAATACAAGCAGATTGAGCGGATTTTCGCTTTGCCTAAACCGGACGATATCCACCACTTGATCGTCTTGCAGATCGACCCTCCATTGCGCCAAGGCCAAACACGCTACCCCTTTTTGGTGTTGCAATTCACGCGTGAGGAAGAGACCGAGTTGGAGTTGAACTTGGCCGAGGCGGACTACGAGCAAAAATACAAGGACCGGTTAAAGAAGCTGTACGACTCGCAGACGCATTTGGTCATGTCCCACTGCTTGAAGGGCTTGACGGAAAGACGTGTCATTGTGCCTGGGTCGTTCCAGTCCCGCTTCTTGCAAGCAGGCGTGGCGTGCTCGTTGAAGGCGTCCGAGGGCTACTTGTATCCGCTTGACCGGTGCTTTTTGTTTGTGACAAAGCCCACCGTATACATTCCCTATTCTGAGGTTAGCAGTGTGACCATGTCGCGTACCTCCACTGGTGTCACTGCATCGCGTACTTTCGATTTGGAGGTCAACTTGCGCGGTGCCAACGTCACGCACACGTTCGCCAATATCGATAAGGAAGAGCAGGAGACAATCGAGGCTTTTTGCAAGGACAAGGGCTTGCGCATCAAGAATGAGGAAAAGATGGCGAAAGCCATGTTGGCGAAGGCTATGACTGAAGAGGCTGATGATGACGACGATGCTGATGTGGACATGGGTAGTGCCGGTGAAGATGAGAGTGACGATGACGACTTCGGGTCCGGTTCGGATTCGGACGTGGCTGAGGAGTTTGACTCGGACGCACCTGCTTCCGACTCGGACGTGGAAATGGCGGAGGGTGACGGCGACGACAGGCCGCCAAAGAAAAAAGCGAAGAACTAGTACACGAGAGTGTACTCATTCGTTGTATATTAGTAAGATCAGTAAATTTGGAAGATTGTAGTGGTGGATGTAGAAGCTACAGTTGCACTCCTCGAGAGTTTCGAGAGAATATGGTTTTGGGAACTTCTTTAAACCCATGACTCCGTTCATTGGACACAAATAGGCTTGGGGCTAGAAGTACCGTTTCTGAATTACGTACTTTGGTCGGAAAAGGGTGCCATATCATTTCTGCTGGTTGTGGCTCGGAGTGATACAGCAATAGGGTTGCCTGAAGGTTCTTACTCTCTATACTCTAGATTGAATGTGCGTGTACTGTTTACCATTGTGCATATTGAGCTAGATTTGGCTATAGTCCTTTGCAGAGGCTAGAGCAACCAATCATTCCTACTCTGTACTTATCTCCTTCCACCTAATAACACCTATTTTATTCCTTACTTCTTACTTGAATTGCTGCTGATGATCTTTTGCAACACTTTGGCTGCCTCACAACCGTTTCATCGGAGTATCTTCTGCCCGTTAATTGAAGTGCAATAGGTGCACCCTTGAAATCTTCTGGACCAGTGTAGAGAGCGTACTCGTACTTTTCAGTCTCGTTGCGAGGCTGGAACCCGGGGTCCGTCTTATCTAACAAAGAATCAACTTGTAAACCTGTGGGGAACACCACATTGGGAAAGTCAAGAATGTTCCAGAGACTAGTGTATCCCCAGTAATGAACTGTCTCTAGTTTAGCAGCCACTGAAACATAGGTAGGAGACAAAATGAAGTCGATCTTTTGGGCATTCATCTGGTCCAAATAGCTGACTCTGTTCTTCTCTCTGGTGAAGCAAAGTCTTTGCACCTCTAGTGCAGAAAGACCAGCATCTCCACACGCAAAGGAAAGACTCGTTGTAGTTAGTGGGAGAATGGGCTCCCCAGATAGCGATAGCACCTTCTTTTGCGTATGGTTGCCATCCGAGTTATAAGCTGCATACGCTGCATCGACGAGCTCCTTGACTTCGATATTCTTCCATTCCACAACAGAAACACCAGCCTCCTTCAATTTTGTCGCAGCCGTTTTCAAGCCTCTAACGATCGGAGGCGTGGGTTTCACGTATCCATCATCATAGATGACCGCAATCCTCAAAGAGCTGGGTTTGGGTTCCGAAACCTCTCTCCATGGAATGGGGAGCACTCCTGGATCAGTCTTCCAAGGCTCCTTCGCAAGACTGGCCCTCATAAATAAATCCAAATCGTCCGCACTTCTGGCCAATGGCCCTACTACAGGTACTACCACCTCCGGAATCTGGTCTGTATACGCAGACGAGGTGTGCAATATAGAGAGCCGTTTTTGGGAGGGCCGGAGACCCCATACCCCGCAAAAGGCAGCGGGGCATCGCACAGATCCGCCAATGTCACTGCCTAATCCAAAAACACTACCTTTCATTGCTGCGAGTGCACCCTCGCCACTGGAAGATCCACCAGGAGTCAACGAGGTATTCCATGGGTTTCTGGTTTTCCCCGTAATGTTGTTGTTGGAACACACATGCATCAAACCTTGGGGCTCGGACGTTCTCACGTAAAACACCGCTCCTTGCTCATACAAATCGTTGACGATTGTAGCTGTCTCTGGCGAGACACGGTCCAACCAGCCCACATAACTTGAGTGGGTGACTTTTCCTTTGACGTCAATGTGCTCTTTCAAAGAAATCGGCAATCCATGAAGAGGACCAACAGTTTTTCCATTTTCCTTCAATAACCGGTCAAGATCGTGCGCTCTCGCCAATCCTTCTTCCATAAACAATTCCATGGCGCAGTTTGTCAACTGGTGGGCAATCACGGCTCTTTTCGCATAGGCTTGAAAAGCATCAACTGCAGAAACCTCCCCATTGGCAATTTTTTCAGCAAGACAAACACCTTCCAATTCAGTCACGTACCTCTCTCTTTCCAGTAAAAAGGTCTCGCCAAGCTCAACGGCGTTGATTCCTCTTTCCAACGCACTTTGCAGAGGCAAATCCTCTTTGGGGGCGCAATATGGATATTTGACTTCCGAATCTAATTTCTGGCGGTAGGCGGCGATTTTTGCTTCCCAATATTTGAACTTGGATGCATCACTGGTGGTATCGGTATAGTTGGGTTCCATAGTACGATTTCGGAATATTTTTTTCAAGAGCTAAAAACGTGCAATGGAGGAAGAATTTATACTGACTGTTTCAGACCATGCTTTCCCCCTTTCTACGATTTGTAATTGAATTGTAATTGGGTAACCATCTTCTTGAGAATGTATGCGCTTATCAAGGCGTATTTTGCGACTTTTTTGTGGAAGCCCCGGCCCATAGTTCTAGCTCTAGAAGGATATCAAAGACGAATATATCATTGTGCTGCCTAACAACTGTTTTCAATTGTCAACTATGATGCTGATGCTGAAAAATGAAGGTCTGAAGTTGCTGCAAACAGTTGCAACCCCTGCCTGTGATATCCCAACCCAGGGAGCTCACTACCAAGATATGATTTTCTGTTATTATGGACACCTTAGATTCACTGACTTGCTTCTTTCGCAACTCATTTGAATAATTTTTGAATAATTTATGGCTGGTAACCCAAGGGAAGCATATGTACCATTGTGCTAGGGCCCCTTCGTGATCGTGCAAGACTCAATGCGCTTAGATGCGACTACTGTTACCAGCCCCGATATGCACCTCTTTCATAGAACTGAACCCCTTTGTGAGATGGCTGGCGAGCAAAATTTTTAGAAAAGTTTGAAGTTGACCTAGTTCGATACCGTTTTAACTATTGACTACGCATTATGAATTCTGCGCTTTTTCAACTGTTACCAATTCACGGTCACTCAACATTAGGACGGCAACACCGAGCATATGGGGTACCCCAAACGTCGCAGACCTGCTCACGTGATCTAAGATTGAGTTTCTAGAGCGAATCGATTTCCGTGGCAAGACTACTCTTCCGTGTACAAGATTTTTCATTTGAGCTACTCTCCTGTGCGAATCTTGCACAAGTTCACTCCACAGAAAAGTAATAGTTGACAGCCTGTTATATGCAACCCATGGTAAAATCTTAGGCAAATGAGCAGCAAAAGCCCCTTTTTATAGTTTCTTTCAGAGTCATAGAGATATGATTTTCGTTCCATCGGGTATCTACGGCATAATTCCTCACGAATTGGTTCAAGGAAGCACTTATTTGGTACCTTGCGAAGTTTTTCACCCAAAGTTTTCCGACCACGAGGTGTTTGAGGAAACTCACGAGCAAATTCACAGGTTGAGTTACCCACATGGTCGAAATTCTGGTTTAATTCTCCCAAAGAGAGGCATCAGGGCAAGGGGATTCTCTTCTAATCTGTTTCACACTACTAACTACCAAGTAATCATATTGTAAGTCTGACGTCATCAAAACATGGATTTGCATATACCTCCTTTAGTACCGTCTAGAGCCATATAGCAAAATTGCACCTCCGGGATGGCGTCTTGACAATAGGCTGACTATCTGTGCAGAGCCACCTTTTACAACAAATTGCCAGCATTCTGTGCACAGCCAGCACCTCTGCAAGCATTGCTCTCAGGCATATTGAGATCGACCTATCACGTGACTAGAGCACCGGAGCGTTTCTTTGATATGTCGAAGTCGTTCAGGTCTGAGAAAATGCTGGCAAAAATGACATCAGGCCAGAACTTGTCCTCGAAAGGAAACGGTGATTGGTCGTCGGAGATACGGTGCTAGCTAGCAACTAAAATGCACCATACTGCGGTCTTGCATCCCATGCAGTTTCCTCCGGCTGACGGAACGAAAACCCCCGATCAATATGAGCAAGGGTTTTCAAACAAATATTAGAGCCCCAAAATGATAACTTAGTCCTCGGGATATTGCATCTTTTCTGTGTATCGAAATATCTGCCAACCACATCATTCCATTCCTCCCTAGACGAAAATTGTGACCGTTGCTGGTGCAAGGCTGATGCGCGCCCGCAGGAATACCGTGCAGCTGAATCTTCGATTATTTCCCGATCGGGCAAGACTGCCATCCGTACTGAGCATACAACCGGGGCTAATTTCGATAAGCCAGCAACCACATGTGCCCGAATGATCCCCAAAAAAAAGGAGGAGTAAATTCTCTTTGTATTTCTGGTGACATCTTCTCATTGACAACTCTCCACCTTTTTTCTTTTCTTCTCACCTTCATTCCGCTTTTTTGGTCGTTTGCTCTTCCCCGACCTTTTTTCAGACCCCTGTTTTCCGTGCGTTTCATTAATTAGCCAAATCTCTGAGATCAGACCTCAGCGAAACAGTGAACTGGTTAGCAAGATCGAAGTACTGGAGTAACTTACCGCAGTCCCCGAGATACCTGCCTTCTTCAAATCTCTTTGATATTGCTCAGAAGACTCCAAGACAAGAACAACCATTCTGGTCATACAATAATGCAGGCTGCTGAATCGATACCGCTAGGCGACTTTAGTCACTGCTTAGAATACATCAATACGTACGACCAAAGTGCTGAGGTTCCCGTCCGTTCGCCCAGAAGACCCAAGATCATGCCACCACCGTTTACGGGAGATTCATCAAAACAGCAAGAGGATAATGGGCTGCCAAAACTCTATTATGCCTTTTCCAAAGAGTACACAGTTTCCAAAAATGGCTCTGGGAGTTCGTCCCTTTTTTCGTTGGACAGTGACCGTGAGACAAGAGAGCCGCTCAAAAGCGCAGATGTGGAGCAGTACCTAGACGAGATAACGACAGAAGATGAGATCTGTTCTGTGGATCATGTCATCACAATCGTGAAGTACCACGACCAGTGGGACCCCAAGAAGGTGGCTTTTGTCGCCACGGATTGATCCTTCTCTCTCCGTTATACCCATTTCTTCCCCTTTTATATACTCCTGTGGCCACTTTGGGGTGGCACTTTTTTTCTTTCTCTTCCACCTGCGCACGTGGATGGTTTTTGGAGGCTTTTCTGATAGCTTTCTTATTGCAGAAGTTTGTAGGGATGCTGGTGAATTTGTCTGGTTCCCTTTCCCTTATCCCTGACGCTCATTATGAGCCTTGGTTCTACGGCTTTATACTTGTTTTATTGGTTTTTCAAATAGTATAATAATATATACGACCTTTACTTTTGATGGCTGTTTCATGTCATACGGGCTAAGTACAGTTCTCATTGGTATTACGAGCTACTTTTCACCTTCTTGTATGTCGCAGGCTAAATCGAGTCCACCCTGTTGTACGCCTTAAGGTATGACTCTACCAGTAAATTTCACATGTGTCTCTAGAAAAAAGAACGATAGAGAGTTTTTAAAAGAAATGCCCAGTTAAAGAACGGCACTTCCATTTTACTTTCAAATTCTCCAAGATTGTTCCAAATTTTAATGACTGGTTCGCAATTTTGGTTGACACAATTTTGCGAGTGATGCCCCCCAATACGCATAAAAAGTGCGAGAGATCCCCCACGCCGTAAAAACTTTAAGTTCACGTCAAAAATTGAAACTTACACTAGATTAAACACACACTTGACAAAGTCTTTCTCTCATTTTTCGTTTTTCTTTTATTCATTTTCGTTTGGCCATACTCCGAACAAAGAATAATAAGGCTTTAACTCTATCGCTCAGCTCTTACCTTTCACCTGCAACTGCAAATTTCGCAGCCGTACTGTCGCGTGCAGTCCTACGGCGTATCTATGGGTCCCCCACCATCGGAACTCTATATAGTGCGCACTAGCCATTGCCGAGCTGTGACTGATTTAGAAAGAAGAAGCAATATACCCCCACCGCTTTGCACACAGTATTGGAGAAAGAGCCTCTAAGTATATAGAACAGGTAACCAAGTGCAGCAGGGAAGGGGTTTCATGGATCACATTACTCAAACCACACTTCATCTTTTTAGTACTCCCCGCAACCTGAAAAACCTGCCTGCGAAATGTCTGCCTCGCTAGGGCTTGTCATCTACTCGGCAGTAAAGCCCATTTTCAAGATCTACTTTATCATAGGCATGGGCTTCTTCTTGGCTAAGCGAAACATTTTGACCGTCACCACATGCAGAGATATCTCAGACCTTATTGTCACTGCCATCATGCCTTGCTTGATCTTCAACAATATTGTGTCCTACTTAGTCAGCTCGGATATCAAATACATCGGAATTGTCTTTTTCGAGGGAACCCTCTTATTTGCCGTTGGTGCTGCTTTGGGCCTCCTCACACATTACGTATGCAAATCCCCCAAGGCATGGTATGGTGGCCTAATATCCGTGGGCTTGTTCCCGAATATCTCCGATTTGCCCATCGCATATCTCCAGACCATGGCCAAAACAGGCAGTCTCTTCACTTCGGAAGAGAGTCAGAAAGGCGTGGCATACGTTTGCATTTTCTTGGCCTCGCAGGTATTCTACCAATTTAGCATGGGCCTTTTCAAGTTGATCCGATATGATTTCCGAGACCAGCTTAACAAGGCAGATGTCGAGGAAGCCATCGCCACCGAAACGGAATCTACTGGTGTAAGCCGCCATTCCGAGCCCTCCATAGAAAGTCACCAAATACTGAACAACTCACAAGCGAATGTGTTATCTCCACGGTACTCAGACGACTCTGGGTCAATCGATTCCGCCGAACTAGAAGCAAAGTCGCTTACTGAAGATGTGGACGAGGAGAAAAAACATGAGCAGTTTCCGAGGGATACTGAGAGCCAAATGTCCAGGCAGTTGACCTCACATTCCAGGAGCTTATCTCATACTACCTCTTCGGGACTGCATTTACGCCGGCGTACACTGGCCAGTCTTGTTGATAATCCGCTTCAGATGGTGCGCTCCAGGGCAGATTCTCGATCGATGATATCCGAGGATATGGAAGATATCATCCACGAGTACTCTGAGTTCCAGAGGCTCAAAACACACGAAACACACAGATCGCAGGTACAACCGGGAGATACATCTGCAGATTTGAAGGAAACAAAAACATCAGAGTCCAAGCCCTCTCCGCCTTTGTCGTCGCGAATCAAGGCCAACTTGATTCTGACACTCAAGAACTTTCTTGCACCCAACTCGGTGTCGCTCATAGTCTCTCTCATCATCGCCATGGCACCTCCGCTAAAAGCGCTCTTCGTGCAAACTTCTTTCCACATGCCTAATGCACCAGATAACCAGCCTCCACTTTCGTTCATGATCGATATTGCCAGTTATGTCGGTGCGGCCTCGGTGCCCTTGGGTCTTCTTATATTAGGAGCCACGATCGCCAGATTGAAAGTGAACGCAATAGTGCCAGGGTTTTGGAAAACGGCCGTGATGATCACAGCGTGCCGCCTAATTATTTTGCCGATCTTTGGCGTGGGGTTGACTACGGGCTTGTATAAGGCAGGCTGGTTCGGGGACGACCGTTTGATACGGTTTGTTAGTGTGCTAGAGTACGGGCTTCCGAACGCGACGGCGTTGGTTTATTTCACTGCTTTTTACACGGATCCAGACTCGCCCGACCATCTCCAGATGGACTGCTTGGCCATATGCTTGATTGCGCAGTACTCGATATTGTTCATCTCGCTTCCGTTTCTCGTCACCTTCAGCTTGAAAGTGTCGATGGGATTTTAGCGAAGAGAAGAAGAATTGCCAACGGGTTCGAAAAGAAACATTTGTGAGGTTATTACCGAAGGACTTAGACTATAAAGATGGGAACGGTCGCTACCTAACGTTGTCGCACTGCAGCAGAAGTTGCAAAATGGGTTTCGCCGCGGCCGCACAAGCAGCACCATTCACGTGTGAGACTTGCACCAAACATTTTCTACAGCTCAAGAGCTACTATAAACAATAAGTGAGCCATGGCTGGGGCCCACGATGATAATAAAAACTTTCAGGGATTCATACAAAAATTAAATAGCCATCATGGCGTATGACCGAGGACACAGATTGCCTAGCCTGTGTTTTCTGTAGTATGAGCCGCGGCTCACCATGCCTTGGTGAGGGTTACCTACTTGAGAAGATCTGGCAAAACTACGCTGTGAAGAGTCAACGTATTATAATGTTCTCATTCTCTCGTTTCTTGCTCTTCTTTCCACTATTTTTTTCAGCTACGTTCATTCCTCTCCTGGCTGTGCCTCTATTCTTTTCGCGCGTCCATGATGGTATCGCAAGATTGCTGCGAGCCCCCCACGCGATCGTACATAGAAATTCCAGAACTACATAAAGAGAAAACCCTCCACGTTCTGTCAGATTGAGCCCAAATTCACCAGGAACAGAACAGAACTCAGTAACCAAGCTTGTTCATAAAATTCCCTGTACCCACCCCAACAAAACCAATAACTCAAATCACAATGGCTTTATACTACAACTTGGTCTTTGGCTTACTCGTCATTGAAATGGCGTTTTTCACCGTCTTGTCTTTGCCCTTCCCAAGGGCCATGCGCAAGTCGGTTTTGCGCACGGTTTCGGCACCATTTCGCTCCGAGCAGTTTCTGATCGCGTTCAAATGTGTTTTTGGATTTGTTCTTGTGCTCTTCATTGACTCTGTCAACAGGGTCTATGCTGTCACATCGGAGTTGCATGCGGTGTCTCCGAACACGGGTTCGCCCACCAATATGTTGAACGACCGCTCGGAGGTCCAGGCCCGCAGATTCTACGCCCAGAGAAACATGTATCTCTGCGGGTTCACTTTGTTTTTGACCCTTATTTTGACCAGAACTTACTCGTTGGTGGCAGAGTTGATCGACACTAATGATAAGTTGGACGACTACAACAAGAACCAGGAATTGGCTGCAGCCAAGCCTTCTGCCGAGGCCACTGGGTTGAAGAAAACCTTGGGAGAAAAGGACACGGAGTTGTCAAACTTGAAGGAACAAGCCTCGTCGTTGTCGTCGGAGTATGATGCTGCGTCGAAGAAGTAACGTCAATGAAAACTAGTCCTGCTTCCGAGCTGAGCAAATTTGACCGATAACTGCGGCACCGTTTATCGTATTTATAGGATCTCAGTATACGGGATGATACTCTCACTTATTTCTGTATAAGCAGCATCCCCGATTGTGTAATTCAATAAGCTTTCCAATATTTCCATGTAGGTGTGAGAACCTACAACACGTTCATTGGTGTATATGGTAGTTGCTGCCATGACAGTAACGAAACTCTGCTGGTAGAGGACAACAGGCTCACACGCTAATAAGTGTGCGATGATAATCGAAATCTTTTACTTAACTGTTCCACAATTCTTTTTTCTTAAGAGCAAAGAGTGTGAATGGAACCAAGCCCAGTAACCCTCTCTCCCAAGAGATACTCTGAAGGCTTTGGGGAGGATTAATTTGGTGCCCACCTATCACGATGGATAGACCCCATAAAAAACGCAGCTATCTCTAAATGGCTCCAATAATAATTATAGTCTAATGTTATATAACCCCTAGCCACGCCGTATCCCTGTCCCTCTATCAATTTCCATGACCTCCACTCTATTACTTTCCCTCGTATGCATTGCTCTTGTGTTTCGGCACGAACTGGAAGTTGGGGCTCGCCTTGCCCAAAAACATCTCTGTGATCTTGATCCAGTCCTTGTAGTCGGTGGATCCCAACAACGTCTCCAAATCGTTTCTGCCTCTCCACTTGGGAGGTCTTTCGTTCAACTTGGGAGGAAGTCTCTCGAGAATTCCCACGGGAATGTACCGGTGGGTGAACCCGATGAACTCGCACATGTATCGTCTGGCATTTTCAAGCCCGTACTCGTCAGAGCCCCAGTGCTCCACGGCAAAGTTGGCATATTGCCTCATATACTCGAGTCTCTCAGTGGCACTTTTGTCCAAGTACTGCTGCGCGTCGATCTCCTCAAAAATCCACGGCTTGATCAATGCTCCACGGGCCACCATGACCGAGTCAATGCCCTCAGTGTTGACAGCGTCGTGCCACTGTTCAAACGTGAAAGAGTCACCGTTTCCTACAAACCACGTGGGTGGAGCGTCTTGCAAATCCTTGTTCTCTTCTTTCGAGTGGTTCCAGTTCTGGACCACCTTGGCCACTTCTGCAACATAGCTCCAGTCCGCTTCTCTGGTGTACCTCTGCTGTCTGGAACGACCGTGGAGGGTGATTGCAGCCACGTGGGTCTCTGCCAAAACACGCGACACCAACGACGCGGCGGTGTTTTTGTTATCCTTGGTGCCGGTTCTGATCTTCACCGTCACGGGAATGTCACCTGAGCACGCGTTCATGCCCTTGAGGATTCTCACCATTTTCGACGGCTGGTCCAAAAGCGCAGATCCCTGGCCCTGGCGGTAGAGCAAGTCGATAGGGCACCCGCAGTTCAAGTTCAACTCGGACACACTGGTGGTTTCACGTGCAATAGCTTCTGCAGCCTTGCTGGCCTGTTGGTGGTGGTTGGTTGCAATCTGCACACCAAAACCAGGGTACTCTGACCGGTGTGCTTTGGGTAACGCCCACTCTGGTTTCGTGCCTTGGAGAAGGGGGAGAGCAAGTGCCATTTCACTATATGTGACGTCTGCACCAAGAGTTTTCATGAGACGACGGTATGGCAAATTGCCCACGGTGGTAAGTGGAGACACGATCTTGGCCCTGTTCAAATGGATGCGTTTTTTCTCTGCAGGCGTGAACGGCGGCTCCACATAGGTGGCCACGTTGTTCTTTGCGTCCTCCTGCTTTTTCGCTACGTTGGCATCATTTTTGACCAACGAGTCCAAGTACTTGTTGTAAGGTGCAGCCTTTTCGAAGGTGTACTTGTTTTTCTGCAAGGCCATTCTGTGCGCAGGATCGATCTTGTTGACTTCTTCCAAAACATCCTTCTGTTTTTCGATCAAATCCAAATCCTTGAGAAGCTCTTTCGTTTCCTTGTTATAGTGGCTACCGAGCCATCTGCACTTGATGCCCGCAGGACAGTACCCAATGGCTTTGAACACAGGGCAGTCTCCCTCGATGTCCTCCGGCTTTGTGCTCAAGTAAAAGTCGACGTCGTGCGTGTTTTTGCACTTTTCTCCATATGGACATTCCCTGCCCAGAGATGGGTCGAGCACCGTGGAGCAAAGTCTGACCTCCTCCCTGACCTGTTTCAAGTCACGCTTCTTGTTTTGCCCGCGTCCTTTTTTGTTGCGTTTTGAACGGTCGTCCTGGTCACGATCGCCTCCTTCGGCGGCCTCGTCATTGTACACTTCCTCCGTGGTGGTGGACTCCAAAATGTACTCTGGCTTAATGGGTGCAAAGCCTTTTTGGGTCGATTCCCTCTGTGTGCGCTTGGCATCCGGGGCCTCGGCGGAGTCGACCGGTCTCTTTTCAGAATCAGTCATTTGTAATTGTGTTTTCTTTGTTAAGAATTGTTGGAGAGGGGTGAACTAGTCTTTGTGAAAGTTAGACAGCGATGTCGACTATGCCCGAATTTTTCAGGCCCGTCATCGCGCGCCGCGCATCACCAGCTGCATTAACTATGGCTACTAGAGTCGAAGTTCGACAATAATAGAAATTGCCGATGTTCGATGTGATTATCGAAATGGGAAAGAATGGATATCTATTGTGAACCATCCGGTTGATTCTTGAGCTTGCGATTTTGTAGTTTCAAAGGACACCTTTCAGCTAGTCGTGGGACTTCTAATAGCAAGAGAGGATGTCTCTGACAGGATTGAGCAAACACAGTGAGAGTTTCCCAGCATCTAGAAAACAGCATCAAAAAGCACTTATGTTTCTTCTCTTTTTTGATACGCCACTCGATACAGCTTTTGTTTGGCATGCTCCAAGGCTTGCAGCTACTGCTTTAGCACAATATGAGCAGCGCACAGACAAGCGTGCCATGTTTGAAAACACACCAGATAAAAGACGAAAAGAAAGAGAAATCCTTCCAAAAGACTTCTTCTGCCTTTCCTGATAAAATCCTAAAGCCAATCACTTTCCTACCTAATTTTCGTACTTTCTCTCGCCCGCAGCTAATTAGACGAACCGGCACTGGTCGCGGGCCCTGCGCACAGCCTCATCGGAGATTTTTCGGCCATCGCTTTTCTAACTTCTTGTTCCACCACAAAAATGCCAACCCTGGACAAACGAAGAAAAACGGAGGTCGCTTCTCAAACCAAGGGCCTGCGAATTTTCAGTCCGTTCCGCGCTTTGGGAAATGTGTCCAACGAGACTCCCTTTGCCGTAGGCTCTTTGGGTGCTACGTTCTACCTAGTGACATCTGTAGGACGCAGTTTCCAGATCTACGACGCCGCCAATTTGCACTTGCTTTTCGTGTCGCAAACGCAGACGTCGTCGAAAATCACAACTTTGACCGCCCACTTCCACTACGTGTATGCTGGGTACGCAAACAAGGTGGGGATATTCAAACGAGGCCGCCTCGAGGCCGAGGTGGAGCTCCAGCTTTCCTCTCCGGCTGCGTCCGTCAGCCACATTCTTGTTTTTGGTGAGTACTTGGTGGTTGCCTCGACCGACGGTGACGTCAACGTTTTCAAGAAACCAGCGGGCGAAAAACTCGCTACCGAATACTACACCACGATCAAAAGCATCAACCCGGAATTCGACGGTGCAATCGTCGGCTTGCTCCACCCACCCACGTACATCAACAAAGTGGTGGTTGCCACTGCTAGCCATATCTACGTGATCAACATCCGGACCGCGAAAACCGTCTTCAAAACGCCCGAAAACGTATTCGGCGAGCCTATTTCTTGCATAGAACACGCCCCCGCGTTGGACATCATAGCGTTGGGCACCACCGTGGGTGGCGCGTTCCTCTACCACCTCAAAAGAGCGGAAATCTTGGGCGAGCGGATCGTTGTCTCGCCACGTGACGTGGCTGCACGTGTGACCTCGCTTTCGTTCCGGACAGATGGCTTCCACCATATGGTGGCAGCGTCGAACACCGGAGACCTCTTTTTCTACGACCTCGTTAGAAAAAGAAGGGTTCAGGTGTACAGAAACTGCCATGCAGAAAGCAACGGTGGAGTGGCCAACGCGAAGTTCTTGAATGGCCAGCCGATCGTGGTGACTAATGGTGGCGACAACCAGTTACGTGAGCTTGTGTTCGACCCTCCTTTATCGTCCTCTAACAGCGCCATTACTGCCCCACCACGTCATTTGAGATCACGTGGAGGTCATTCTGCGCCCCCAGTGGCAATTGCGTTCCCCAATGAGGACAAGTCGCACTTCCTCTACTCGGCGTCGAAGGACGAGTCGCTTTGGTGTTTTTCGATGCGTAAAGACGCCCAGGCGCAGGAAATGTCGCAGAGACCGGTCAAGACGGCGCTGAAAGAAAAGGCCGGCGGCCTCGTGGCGCTGATGCGCGAGAATTTCCCGGAAATCACATCGCTTTCTATATCTGTAGCACGTGAGGGGGAGTGGGAAAACATGATCACCACACATAAGGGCGAGGCGTTTGCGAGAACGTGGGACTCGAAGAATAAGCGTGTGGGTAGGTTCCAGCTCAAAACGGTGGATGGTGGAATTGCCAAAGCCAGCTGTGTTTCTCACTGTGGAAACTTTGCGCTTGTTGGTTCGTCTGAGGGAGGCATTGGTGTGTTCAATCTACAATCGGGCATCTTAAGAAGAAGATACATGTTGCACAAGAAAACCGTGACCGGCTTGGCCATCGACGGAATGAACAGAAAGATGGTCAGCTGTGGGCTCGACGGAATTGTGGGGTTCTACAACTTCTCCGACCTGAAGTACTTGGGCAAAATCGACCTCGAGGAGCCCATCACGGAGATGGTCTACCACAAGGGTTCGGACTTGGTGGCCTGTGCCTTGGACGATTTGTCTGTGGTGGTCATTGACGTGGTCACCCAGAAAGTCGTGAGAATGTTGTATGGCCACACCAACAGAATCACGGGTCTTGATTTTTCGCCCGATGGCCGCTGGGTTGTCAGTGTGTCACTTGATGGTACGCTACGCACGTGGGACTTGCCCACTGGCGGATGCATAGACGGAATTAGACTCCCCTCTGTGGCCACCAGTGTCAAGTTCTCACCCATTGGGGACTTTCTCGCTACTATTCATGTTTCGGGCAACGGCATCTCGTTGTGGACAAACAGAGCACAGTTCCACCCTGTGTCCACCAGGCACATTGAGGAAAGCGAGTTCACCACTTCGTTTTTGCCGAGCGTTTCCGGAGACGGCGGGTCGCTCATGATCGACGGTGCGCTTGATGAAAACACTGCTGACGACCTCGACGTCAACCAGATTTACCAATCCGTCGACCAGATCGACAAGGACCTCGTGACTTTATCCGTTGGCCCCAGAACACGCTACGAGACGATATTGCACGTGGACACGATCAAACAAAGAAACAAGCCGAAAGAGGCACCCAAAAAGCCAGAGCTGGCACCGTTCTTTTTATCGCTCTCCGGAGAAGCCGTCGGTGACAGGGCTATTGTCGCAGAAAACGGTAACGTAAAACCCAAGGATATGAGCGAGGAGACCAGCGAGTCTAGATTGCTCAAGTTGAAGGGTGACCAACACAACTTCGAGTCTGATTTTACGCGTTTGCTCAGAGAGGGCAGCGAAAAAGGTAATTTCACCGATTTCTTGCGTTTTGTTGCGGGTGCGTCTCCGGCTATTCTTGACCTTGAGATCCGCTCGCTCAACTCGTTTCCTCCATTGACGGAAATGGCGAACTTCGTAAACGCATTGACTGCGGGTTTGCTTGAAAAGAACAACTTCGACACCTACCAGGCTGTGTTCGGTTTGTTTTTGAAGCACCACGGCGATGTCATCTACGGCAATCCAGGCGAATTGGGAGAGGCGTTAGAAAAGTGGGGTGCGGCCAATGCGGAGCAGGAACATAAGCTTGACGAGTTGGTGAAGTTCTGTTCCGGTGTGGTGGACTTTGTTTCTGCCATCTGATCAGCTTGAATAGGTTAATTAGAGATGAGTGATGGACAAGAGAGATTATTGTGTGGTTTTCTGCGCAGACCTTCGGAGCACAGTTTCACATACATGTAGCCTCGCAACACATTATTGGGGGAAGTGGAACTGAAAGCATTATCATCCATATTTTGTCACCCCCATCTCGCCCAATGCCTTGGATGTTCCTTAATATTGGTTACTTTAGGAGAAAATGAGATACTCTTGCTGCTAAAGGTACTGCAGGACAATAACAAAGCAACAAGTGAAAAAGATCTAGTTCCACCGTACTGTATATATTCGTGGTTTATCGTGAAAGAAACTTGCAGCAGACTTTTGTGGCACACTCAGGAATTCAAACAATCATTCGTTGGCTGCGAGAAGGTCCCAGTGCGCTGCACCAAGCTACGTAGTGAGGACAGTACACAACACCAAACTTTCCCTAAAACTGCACTAGAAGTAATCTACCAAACTGTCTCTATTATGGAAATATTCACTAAGAAAGCCGTCTTTCATTTCCTTTTAAAGTAGGGCAAATTATACTCCCCGTGAGTTTAGTTAATATGGCATTCCAAGTGCCAGCATGCCTGGTTCGCGCTAGATTACCAACCAGCCAGACGCACCTTTCGAAGTGCCATACATTCTACACCAACTACCGAGGACAAGATCCGACTCGAAATCGAGCACCCTCCCTTAATTATTACTTACCTTAACAATCGAGGGTCATATCACATAAAATAGACATGAACACCACGATCCTTGAGCCTCTTAACAGGCTACATTTGCCCAGTGGAGTCAAGGTACTGGCTCTCCATATACATGGCAATAAATTCTACATTGGCCTTACGAATGGCGACCTCTCAATCATGAGAAAGGCCACAGACACAGAACGAGAAAATCTGCGACCCGAAGCCAAGTCCGTGAAAAGTTTTCGCTCGTTTAGCGAGGTGAGACGGCTCTTCAATGATAACGAGTCTTCGCAAGTACTCATAAAGGAACGGACCTTCAGTAATGTGGTTGGAAATTTGGCCGCTATTACGACGGTGAACACAATCCCATTATATGGCGACAAAAGCCGAGAAATCTTGCTTATTGGCACATCGGAATTTCTACAAGTGTACGAGTTGGTGGGCCCTCACTTGAACTTAGTACGCACATTTGACGAGATTAAAGGTCACTCCCAGCACGCGTTTATCGAAGTATCATGGCCAGAAGACACTGGAAATGGAAAAGTGTCGTCTGAGAGCGAACAAGCCAAGAAAAAGCCAAAGGCTCCAAAAAAGGGCAACCACAAGAAACTACTTATAGTGAGTGCTCGCAAGAGGCTCTACGTGTACGAAGTCGTACAAAAATCCCGAAATATATTCGACTTTGACTTAATTGAGGAAATAGTGTTGAAGGAAAGAATCAGGGCTCTTTCTGCTGCGCAAAACCACGCAATGGTGCTCATTGCCACGGTGCAAAACGTGTTCTGCCTAGACCTAAGGACAGGGTTTCAAGTGCGTGAGGTGACTTTTGACGCATCAAACAATAGCAGCTTCACACAGACATCTTCGTTTTCGTATTTCGGGCTTTCAAACGCGGGCCCTCAGATCGCCATCGTGCCAATTGCTGACACTGAAGCGCTATATGTGCGAGATACGGACGTTGGTATTTTGGTGTTGGAAAGCGAGACTGCCATGTTGAAAGAGTCTCGCATAAAGCTTTCCTCGGCGCCTATAAACGTTGCGTTTCTTCTGCCGTGCTATGTCGTCTTTGTCTATGCAAAATCCTTCGATGTCGTAGACCTAGATAGTGGTATTTTAGTGCAGACGTTTAAGCACCTGCTCGGGTTGTCAGCCAACTTCTTAACCCTTGACAATTCGATGATGTCGCTTGCCGCCGGAACGGATATCTTCCAATTCACCGTACTCCCGGTTCAGAAACAGCTCGACAACTTTCTTGCCTTGCGCGGTTCCATATCCTCCGGCAAGATCAAAAAAGACCCCAATAACGATCTCAGGCTTGCGGGCTTGGAAAGAGCCATTGCGCTTATTAGCTCTCTAGACGAAAATAACGACTTTTTTCAGAACGAGACTGATTCTCCAGGTGCTAAACAGAAACAGCTATTCTTGCGAGATCTCTACAAAGAAATGGTCGTCATCTACTTTGAAGTATACCTGAAATACCACGAGGCGTTGGCAGAACTCTCTTCGGAGTGGATGTTGTCTTTCCAGGAAATCTTACATTTGTTTCCGGACTTTCTCAATGGAAGCGTGCAGATCAAGCAAGGCAAAACCCACAGCC
The DNA here is from genome assembly GCA_030583255.1 of Metschnikowia kunwiensis. NCBI lineage: Eukaryota > Fungi > Ascomycota > Pichiomycetes > Serinales > Metschnikowiaceae > Metschnikowia > Metschnikowia kunwiensis. The sequence goes on from JAJMHQ010000019.1 coordinate 29,047, forward strand.
ACAAACACAGCAACCCCGTCAAAAGAATCACCGTCAATGAGTTGCAGGCCAGCAACGGAAGTAGTGTCAAACCAACCTCGTCGGACTCTGATGCTAGAATTGACGGCAGTGATCCAGGTTCTGGCTATCCCCAGAACATCAGAGATTTCTATAAGGCTGTTCAAAACCTAATAATCTTCCTCACCGACCAAAGACGGGTCCACTTGAGCTTCCTCAACAGCCCCGAATCTGACCCGTTCATTTCGTGGAAAAGCACACAGCTCAAGGTGAGCGATCTATACCCGGGAATCGATAAAAAGATTGTTCACACGAAATTAACTGAGTATGCGTCTGCAATCGACACGTCATTGTTTCTCTGCTATTATTTCACGAAACCCATGATGTTGGGGCCACTTTTGCGGTTATCTCACAACAGGTGTAACGCTCGAGTTGTCAATGATTGCCTTTTGAACAGCTCTGGCCTAGACTCGAAGGGCCAAATGGGATTTATCAGCCAGTTGCTAGACTTCTACTTCGGGAGGTCTTTACATGAAGAGGCTCTCAGACTATTAAACAATCTTGCATCGGATCAGACAAACGAAAACCTGTTTTTGGGACCTACCTTGTCCATTCGATATATGCAACGTCTATCGAACGAGCACCTCGACTTGATCTTCAAATACTCGCACTGGATTCTCACGGAAGATTCCGACCGGGTGGAAAACGCACGTCTTATATTCATGAACGATTCTTTTGAGTGCGAGGGTTACGATCGCTTTAAAGTGCTTGACTTTCTTTCAGGGGTCATCAAAAACGACGACTTGGCAATTGCGTACCTTGAGTGGCTTTTGAATGAAAGTGGAATTCTTGAGGCATCCAGCAAAAAAAAGGAGGTGCCCAAATTAAGCACGAGACTATGCCTTCTATACCTAAGGAAAATGGCACTTCTTGAAACGTCTAATGAGGATTTTATCCAGAGCCCGCCCTATCAGAAAATGGCAAAGTTTCTTGCGAGTGGCATGGAGTACGAACCATGGACAATCCTAAAAAGCATCCCACCTAGCGAAGAGAAGTACTTGCGCCTCACAGTGTTTATCTATCATCGATTAGGCGAGCACCAGAAGTCGCTTGACATTTTGTATAATCAATTGGGGGACTTGGACGAGGCGATGAAGTACTGTGCAGAGATATACAATGAGCCTAATGGAAAGGACGAAGGGCAAAAGCTCCTTTTCAAACTCTTGGAAGATTTGCTCATGCACTACGACGAGAACCAAGACGCGATTGCCCGGCTCTTGAGGTTGCAAGGCAGCAAAATGCCCACGTTACAGCTACTCACCGCACTTCCAAACTCGTTTCCTTTACACAAGCTTGATCTTTTCTTGAGAAATACCGTTCAAGACCTGGATAGTGTGCGTTCCAACACGAAAATCAAGAGCCAGTTGTACAAAATCGGAGCGTCGAAGGCGCACTATGAGTTAGTGATGGCGCAGGCGCACCACTATAGTATTTCCGGTCCCAACCAAAAATGCCATATTTGTGGCAAATCGTTGGGTAATAACGTCATGTGTGTGAATTCTGCTGAAGAAATTGTTCACTACGGATGCTTGGACAAGGAGGACCGCGTTTCCCAGATGTAGCTGTTGCACTACAATAGCTGGTATGACTCGAAGCAAATTGATGGCTAATTTTGGTGGCTGCGAAAGCCGCGCACGCTCTCGCTGGGTAGTCCCTGCACATAACATGGTAAATTCATCGAGCGAGTTCCCCCGCTGTGGCCCAAGAGGTACGGAAACATTGCTTGAATTCCCAACCAAGAAACTAACAATTGGTACCAGAGATGTCCATTCAGCAAAACAGCGATTATCCTAAAAAGTCCTCTGGCGGCTCTGGGATTAGACTTCCGCCGATCTCGTTCTTGTCTGGAGGAAACACGCCATTGTCATCAATGATTCTGCCTATTGAGAGACAGAGTCACGACCACGGAAATGGGGGCGTCTTTCAGACGCAAAGGGGAAATGAGAAAAAGGTCTCTTTACCGGAACCGCAGCCATTGAACTTGTATCCAACACACAGTCTGACGCACGCCCCGAAACCGGCCCTGAGTCCCATCAGAAACGACTCTGTGAATCTTATCCAGAATCAGCAAAGCAACGCAACGAACGAGACGACAAAACCAGAAGGCCCGAGAGGTGTTGAAAGGCATGTTGAAGGTGGAAACCTTCATCATTACCACCACCACCACCACCACCACCATGTTCCACAACACCACCACCGCCATCACCATCATCATCATAAGCCTCATAAAAAGCACAGCCAAGCATTGACAAGCTCAGACGAGAGCGGGTCAAAACCGACTTCTAACGGTGCTCAAAAACGGTTGCATCCAGCTAAGCTTTCCGAGATCAAGGCGAACGGTAAAAAACGTCAAAAGAAAATATTTCGGAGCAGGATTTACGACCAGTTAGCGGAACAATTTCCAGAAAGACGCCAACTTGGAACCCTCGTGTATAACCCTACTACCACGTGGGAATCGCTCCAGTTTGAGCAATTGACTGGGTTGTCTGACCACGATAAGGACAGACTTTCTTGTATCCTAGAGGACTTCCGGGAACGTAAGTGTGAAACACAAAATGATGCCAAGACAAAGTACGTTCCAATGATCCCACCTTTATCTGGAGCCTACATCAACAACTTTCTCGAGGTGAAAATAGCCTATAAGCATATTAAGGAATTCTTGGATAGCGTTGCCCAAGGAAAGGCAGAAAGAAAAAGAGTGCTTTGGGGTGGAGCCGCAGGAATCTACACCGATGATTCCGACCTCTTATACGTACTCAGCCATCTTGGACTATTTAATGGTGAGCTCGACTTGACAGAGAGCAATGGTGAGTGGACTCCATCTGATCTTACTAGACCCACTTTCGTCCAAACAGACAAGGATGGGGTTGATTTGCTAGACTTATCTGTGACGCTACTTTTACTTCCAGGCTTGAACCAGTATCGCGGCTTTTATAAAAATGGGCTTAATTCTAGATCCTGGATGGATAAATCCGTTCATACTGGTTTGTCCTATGCAGTGTACAGTGTGAAATGGAACACCTTGCTACTGTCGATGGGCGATAGGACACTCAGTAAAAAAGCTACGAAGGAGTATATCGAAGACAAGATGTCTAGCGAAGAAATCTTGGCGCAAAAAAAAGGGTGGGAATTTGACTTTCAGCTCCACCAGGACGTAAAGGAGAAGATTCTGGGTGTGCGCCAGGCTGAGGGAAGTTAGATGGCCCCCAAAGAGCATATCAGATAGTCACGTGACTGGGCGGTATCTCCGCTGGCGGTCCAAGCCTTTCTCTTTGAAGCAAACCCAAGTGGTGAAAACGAGGCTACCTATTGATGTGTGGCTAGAAGTTTTCCCTTAATATTGGAATGGTAAAAAACAGACCGTTGTGTTTTGCGAGCGATACCATCTAAAGTGATACGTGGGCTTGCCGGCTGGTTTATATGCGCGAAATGTGGCCGGATCTTTGCGCGAAGATAAAAAAAAGTGCAGGCAAACGAGCATATTGACTGCACCTCTCCCCAGACTAAGCATTCAAACGCCACAGCCAGAAAGAGAAGACGGCTGAAACCCCAGGTTTTTTTAAGGGAAATTTGTTGTGCTTTCGCGGGCCTCCGGAAAAGTGCATCTGAATAGTATACGCTCAGGTATTTCTTCCACGCATATCTCATAGCCTCTTGTCGGAGGGGCTCAGTCATGGACACTTCTTCTCGCAAAGAGAACACCCCAACGACCAACCAAGAAAGTTCTGCGCCTTCCACTCCCGGCCCGTCACGTGAAGGCTTTTTGAGAAGACGGTCCCGCCGATTTTCGTCCGTGCTTCACCGTGTGAGTTCTCAGTGGAACTTCTTTCTTCTTAAGATAAAACTGGCTACCCAGGTCAGCTATTCGGACGAGGAGGTGCTAGACTCACTTTTTGAAAGCAGTGACGAAGACTTTTTCGAGAGAGTCCCGCGGCTGAGAAAGTGCTGCAACTTCACCGGTCCAGAGGTGCGGTTTCTCGAAGAGTACAAGAAGTACGATCTGCTAGATAAGTACTACGAGGCACACCAGGATATGCCGTCATCTTCAGCCAGCAAGAGTGTCATACCTTATCAGGCGTTGGACGTTCTGCGATTAAGAGAAGATAGGGAAATCTCCCCTGTTAGCAGTGAGAATGAACTTCGTCTCACGAAAAAGGAAGCTCTTCTCAAGGACCGTATGATGGCCAAAGAGGGAAATCTCGGAAACGCTCTATGGGAAATACGACGTGCGCGGTGGCTTACACCGAACGAAGAGGATGTCGAGGAAAAGCTTGAACAACGCGCAGCAGGGCTGTCGATCAAGCATATCTCCAGAGACTTGTATCCCAGAATATACAGGGATTTTGTAGAAAAGGCCAAGCCCTTGAAGGAAGGGAAGCGCATCAGTCTCGAGGATATGGTCGTTGTCATAAACGCCGGATGGGTGCACGAAAAAGTGTGGGAGTCCGCCAGCAAAGGTCTCGGATAGGTTGGAGAGAAAGGCAAGGGTAAGCTAAAGTGGAAGGGGAGATGGCGAGTAAGTTCTTAGCATTTTCCAAACAGATTTGAGAACTACGACGTATGTAATAAGAATTGTACCAGAAGTCTTGATCCAGGACCTGTAATAAATGTATGATTTGGATGCTGGCTTCACAACGATCGTACAGTAAGAAGAATGTACTACACATTCCTGTCCTTAGACCACAGAACTTTTGAATTGCTATCCACAAAAGTATGTGATTCGAATAACTTAGCGTCTTGAGAGGCAAAAAACTATAGGGCCATTAAATTCCCTCCACAGATTCTACCATGCAATATTTTTCGGGGTTCCAGAAACTACCACGGTTCATCACACCGGTCAGACACCTTAAAAGTTGTAAGTGTTGGTAATGGTACTTTCGGAGATAGAAAAACGAAAAACACAGTCAAGCATTTGACAAGGAACCGATTGCTAGCCCTATAACTGTGTATCACAATTCCTTGATTGTAGAATAGAAATTAGAAAAGCGTGAGAGAAATAGCATTCATGCTCGCTTTCTTCAAACATACTTGAGCTTTCTTTTCGATAATGTGGTCAAAATCTTAGATAAGCCTCTTGTTCGCTTTAACTATCGCAAGGGTGTTCTCCAAAATACGCAACTCCTGGTCCATGACCTCCACACGGCGCTGGAGAAGATCCACATAAGAACCCTCAGAATCCGCCGTAATAGCTAGTGCCCGTTGAATTCTTTGCACGTGACGCGCCAATCGGCGCTTTGCATCTAGAAGCTCCTCATAGTTAGATACGATATCATGATTTAGTTGTCGATCGATTTCTCGGTCGAGTTCGTGGATTGTGGAGATCTTATCTAGTAGAACAGGACAGGAAGATGACGAAGTAGAATTTATTTTGATAATCGCATCAACGGCTCTCACGAGCTGTGCGGATGCGGCGGCTGCGTTTTGCAAATGCTCTGCTTGTTGTTGTTTAGCACCCGTTAAAAGGTCCCGATGCTGCGAGCTTGGTGGCCTGCTCATGGCTATAATGTGTTTGAAAAGGGGGAGTGACCGGGAAAAGAGAGAACGATGGCCCTTAAAGTAGTTATGCTGGTGCCAAAATGGAGCTTATTTCAACAGGGGATATGGAATTATTGCCGTTTGGGCCAACTGATGCCTCTGTGTTTATGACGGTGGTTTCTCCACATTCGGAACTGCGCGACCCTATGCGAGTAGTACGAGTTACAATTTTGATAGGAAACCACTACAAGGATAAAAAGACACTTTCTATACAGCAAGACGGTGTATTTCAATTTTTTTGATTTCATTCTCTATTCTATAATTTTCATAAAACTGGAAAAGCTTTGTGTATCCACTCCCCTGGCCTGTGGTACGGGTCCGGTCCTCTATGCCTCACTGAGCCAGGGCCCAAAACATCTAATCTAGACACTAATCTTCACTAAGTACACTTGTGTGTATACAGACATAGCGAGGCACAACTAATCACACATTAACTCAACAAACACCGTCACCCAGTAAACCTCCACATGACCACCTCAGACCACCTCACAGCGGAGCAGCTTTTTGAAGTGGTTCCACAGTGCTCAGTATCTCCTGGCCCTATTTCCGATCACCTGTACGTGTCGCAGGCCCCGTTCCTGGAGCTCATAGACAGCACATATTTCGAGCTCCACCTGGGAAAAAAGACGTCAATCGACGATATATTGGTGGTATGGGAAATCCGCTTACTGCTTTTGCTATTTAGTGATCAGCTTCCCGTGGCCAAACGTGAGGCAGTGGCGTTGAATAATGCTCTCTATTTGTATGAGAACCCTGGTGCGCCCCAGCCAAATGGGAACACGCCACCCCAAAAACCCCCACAGAAAGTAGCATCAAATGGGTCTCAAAATAGCATTGGAAACAGTAAAGCATTGCCGGTATACCCGTTGCCGAACAACAATAATGGGGAGATCAAGGACTCGTTGCTCATGCTATTGCTCAACTTGAAGTCTGCACCAAACTTAGCCAGAGTCAATGAAATCTACAGGTTGTGCTACCAAAAAAGACTAAAGGGAGAGAATGACGATGGTGGGGTTTCGGGGAAAGGAAACAGTCTACAGGCGAAGCTCATGGCACTAGCGTATGAGGTCATTGCAGTGCTCTTTGTTTCGCGCAACTACACGACACTAGTATCGTTTTTGACTTCATTGCGACATGATCTCCAAGGTACAAAATCGCCCGCTAGCGGAAGCGAAAATACCGGTGTTGATGGATTCTACTCGAATGTGTCACTTATGTATGTGTTGGCCAAAATTCACGTGCGGCGGGCGCTGCAGAGCGAGCCCAAAGTGTGGGGAACACTCTATGGGGAGCAACTTCTGGAAGTCGTGGCCCTGACATGGAGGTCGCTTTCCTATGTGACAGGCAAAGTCGCCCCTCGTCTTCACGGCCCGCTATCTCAAATAACCGCCGAAAAACAGGATGTCAGCGTGTCAGAAATAGCGGGTTTGGTTGCAAAGGATGAAATCTCGATCCGCACCATTTGCTGCCTATTGGCATTTTGGAGCATCGCTGCGACACACAATACTTGTTTCTCTGAAACGGACTTTACAGTAGTACCCGATGAAGGTGAATCTAACCTTGAACGTGTTCACAGCCATATCACTTCAAAATGGGCAATCTTTTTCAACAAGCTCTATGGTTTGGAGTAATCGATGGTTTGCGGCAGTCTCCAGGGCACGAGCCCTCACCATGCTCGCGCACGTGATGGAATCTATCTCAGAAGACTGCACACACACTTCAATGTCTTGTGCGGCGCTCCCAGTCAGCCAGTACACCACCAAACGCGGGACGTTTTCGCCCCAGCACGACCTACGTGCGAAAAATTTTGATGAAAAAGTAAAGCTCTCCTCCACCCATAGTTCATACACTTAGACATCATCATCAAAATGGCTTTAACTGACGTTGTTACCCGTGAATACACCATCAACTTGCACAAGAGAGTATGTTAAATAATACTGTGTTTTCCAAACCGGAGACACTTCTATGTGTGACTTGCTTTTCCTTATACCATTCCCTAGATGACCTATCCACCGATAATCCTTCCCACCCTTTGTTCAAACACACCATGATGAAAACGGCGACATGATCCCAGTCAGAAGAAATGAAAAAGATCTATTCAAAACTCGATGTTGAAACACTATATCCAGCGAGACCATATGCAAATTTGAAACCAGAAAGTCTACAAGAACACACCGAACTATCGCCATATCATAAGACCCCATACCATCCTGCCAAACACACACGCTGCCCTTCAACAATCAATCAAACGCCACCAATATTTCAATCATTCTCGATCACCCATAAATCAATATATCCAACACACTGCATCCACAGCAAAGCCACATTCTTCTCTTAACCTATACTAACAGTTTTAGTTGCACGGTGTTCACTTCAAGAAGAGAGCCCCTAAGGCTGTCAAGGAGATCAGAAAGTTCGCCTCCAAGCACATGGGTACCACCGACGTCAGATTGGACCCTAAGTTGAACACGCACTTGTGGAAGAGAGGTATCCAGGGTGTCCAACACAAGATGAGATTGAGAATCTCCAGAAAGAGAAACGACGAGGAGTCCGCTAAGGAGTCCATGTTCGCTTTCGTCGAGCCAATCACTGTCCCATCTAACAAGGGTTTGCAGACCACTGTCATTGAAGACGAGGCTTAAGTTTATCCTCTCATAATACATAAATTTGTGGATTTGGGTATCGTAGGTCAGGTTGCGGGAATACAAGAACCGTGTACCGTGAAAAGGTTTGCGTCAGGTGATGGCGTAAAGGAATGTAGACACATTAGTAACACTCAGGTTTAATACGAGTAACCGTCTAAGAGGCTCTCAGAATAGTAGCACTCTGAAATTTCAGGGGAGTACGTCAATAAGTTTGGGGGGTACTCAGATCCTCGCAGTAAGGCTTATGGTGCAGCATTTGTAAATTCAGACAGAACGGAAACGTCTCATATCTGGCAATCTACTGAGATAGCCCATGAAAAGGAACCTACTCCCCCTAAAGACACTTCAGATAAACTTTCAAAAACGTGAGAGGTATAAGTAAAACTTCCGATCGAAGTCTATACGAATGAGGATAAAGGTGAATTCAGCAGGTCAAGCATAGTCTGAGACGTTCGTCTTCAGTCATGCTCTTAAAGACGTCTCACTGAAAGGAATGGCTCACTCGAATCTACAATGTCTCTCTTAGTGAGAAGAGTATTACTAGTAAAAATGCGCCTATAAATTGTTAGTACTAACTCAAAGAGATCCAAAGTGCCGATTCAATCAGTGTAACTATGACAAAGTACCAGTTCATTGCAAGCGAGCCATGTGCTCCCAAAACGGGCGCGACCCTAAGAATGCTCAAGATTGGTAGAAAAAAAGAAAACTTTCATCATAAGAATCAGATAAGTATATTACATACCGTTTCTGTGTAAGTGAGAACGAGAAGTGCTGGATGAGTTTTCTATGTATCTTTTTTCTCAGTAAGCGAGTTGTGCATGTAGTCGACCACGGCCGGGTAATTTGTAGAGCGCGAGTGAAGTTGCAGATCGAGGGCCATTTTGGTCGCCGAGAGAAGCTTCAATAAGGCACTATATTCAGCAACTCATAGGTATTTATGACATGTGCACCATTAGCACAATCTACCAAAGTGTTTTCACCCGTGAAATTCTTTTCTTGATGTGCTTCGGTGCATGTCGAACGACAATTGCAAACCCCTTGCTTCTGGATCTGGCTGCGAAAAGGTGATCAACAGGAAATTGTAGAGTATGTAGGACAAAAGAAAGGAACTTGATTCTTCTTGTTTTCATCTTTGGAAAAATTAGATAGTGGAGTCGGTGGCTCGCTTATTTGTTTACTTATTTGATAAAAATGGAGCAGCTGAACAGAAATGTGGAATTTATCTCTGTGCTAAACTCAGGTATAATGCACTGAAACAAAAGGAGAGCACAATATATAAGACATGGACTACTGAGTAAAAGCAAAAGTTAGTGGTAATTAACGTAGGTTAATAATGTATTTAAAAAGATCTTTGAGGGTGTACTTTATTGAGTGCTAGGGCTGTACTCCATAGGCCGATGTTGCAAAGTCTCTTGAATAGTCTGTTAAGTTTGCCACAAGAGATGTTTTTGATTTCAATGACGAAATCAATCAATGTAGTATATTGATAATGATTGTGGTTGGAGAATAAGCAGGTTCGGTACGCTCTGCCACACGTTCTTTGTATCATCTTTTTTGTCTATTCGGTACCTTCCACTTGCAAGGGAAAACTCCCTTGATGGTAGGTCTATCTCTGTTGTCAAATTTATTTTTATTAATATTTAGCAAATTTATGAGGGATTTATATGCTAGCAAGTCGAACTAGTGTCCATTTTGTGTATGGATCATCTTTTTATTGTTTTTGGAGCTTTTGTTTTTTCGGTTCGTTTATGTTTCGTTCTTGGTTTTAACTTCTTTTTTGCAGTCATTCGAGAATCTTTGGGTCCCCTTTACACTGAGACAGTAGGTCTCTTGTTCTTGTACAAGATAACTATAAGCGACGAGGTCTGGGTTGCCGTTGTTGGTCGCACCGAAACAGGAAGTGATTCCGAGTTAAAAGAATGAGTAGGAATTGGTTCTCCTCCAAAAGCAGCCCCCAGCTTGCACCCTATAACTTTTCTTCGTCTTTTTTGCACTGGCTGCCACTCTTTGTCTTCAGTGTTTGGGGTAGTAGGAAAAACAGAGCGAGGGGGCGAGGAGGCCCTTCTGAAAGCTTCCACTGTGTCCCTATTAGGTGTTAAAACTGGTGTTGTTTTGAAGGTCTGAGTTGGACTCCTCGCACTCTGCCGCCTTCTGTTTTTGATTATACGAGCAACATCGAGATCACCATCTACCATAGGGGTGTATTTCACTGGTTCAGGCGCAGAAATAGCCTGCTTTTCTGGACCCTTGGCCAAAATCTGGGTCGAGTTCCACACAGGTGGGATACCTGGGATCTTAATTGGCGAACTAGTGACGGTAGTTGGGATCTCGATGAGCTTCGAAATCAAAACTGGTTCGGGGACAGAGATGGGAGAGATTTCAGTGTTTTCTGCAGTGGTCCTAGAGACTTTTCTTTTTTTAAATTGGGGAACCTGGAAGGCATCGTCGTCGAGCTCCTCCAACACCTGGTATGGGTTTTCAAGAGTGTAGAAAAGACCCGGTGCGTTCTTAGGCACCGTGGCAAAATTAGTAAAGGAGAGAACGGGGATCAAAGATACCTTCTCTGGCATCATTTTCTCGGTCTTTGTTACATTTGTGGACTTCTTCACCCAACCATTTCTACGCTTTCTGCCCTGGACCTGCCACTCAGAAGCGGAGATCGTTTCTAGCGTTCTCAGGGGCGCAGAGATCTTTCGCCAGAGCTCGGGGGTTTCTACTGGTGACTTCTTTTGTACGACCTCCATGTTAGGAATGGCTTCCGCCTGTGTTACAATCTTGGCCGGTGTCTGAGAAGGTCCCTCAAAGGTGACCTTATGGTGAGTAATAGAGGGATGGGAGAGCATTGGCATCTTTTCTGGCAACCTAGCCATGTTGCCTTTTCTGGCGTGTTTGATTGATCTTACCTTGTTCAAGGCCTTGGAGGACAATCTAGAGACATCAAGAGAGAGTTTAGAAAAATGAGCAGAGTAGAATAAAGAGTGGTGACCGGCAGTGTGTTTCTTGATATTCTTTTCAGAGTTTTCAGAGTTTTCAGTAGAGGAAGTAGAGGCATTTCTGGATTTGGTATCTGTTCTCCACTTTGACCATTTTCTGATACCGAACTTGAGCTTGAGATATGCCGCTATCAATTGGAATAAAAATGGGGAAGTGCGGCCTGCGCTCCCAAAGATCAGGAGAAGTCTAAGGAAGACTCTGAGCTTAAAAATCATGTGTTGTCGAAATTTCGAAGAAGAAGAGTGGTTGATAACAGAAAAAAAGGAGCACTCAGAAAAGGGCGCGGACACCCTCTTATATAAGAAAATTGTGTTTCTGGTCGGCGGCTGGCATACCTTATAAACGAAAAACTGGTATGCCCGCGCATCTACAGAGTTCGCGGACAAGATAGTTTCACTTGCAAGGCATAGAATTTGTCACATGACAATGCTAGAAAAGCAGTGAGTGCCTTCACAAAGTGCAATATGCCACTGTGAACTAAATCACTACTTTTCGTGGCAATGAATTGCTTGCAAAAGCGTGGTGAATAAGTGAGTCGCACTAATAGAACCTACCTCAGTAACCACAACATTACCGCGCTAGTCGTCTTGAATTTGTGACAATGGGAATGAATGCAAGCTAGAGGAGAACACATCTTGTACAATGTCCGGATTTTCGGCCATTCTTCAAGAAGTCTCAATTATAGGTCTCTCGGATTGCATCACTAAAAGTCAGTGGCGCGATAGAGGAGAAGCCGACTTGCGTAGTACAAAACCCTACAATACCTTCAAACTTAAATTCGAAGCTCAAGATAACTGGCAAGGAAAAAAGTGAACTTCATTCTTGCGTGATTTATTGTGCTCTCTTCAAAAGACACGCGCATCATATTTCCACTTAGAATCAAAGAATTGCAGACCTAAAAGTTCAATTCATCCAAAGGTCTCGAACTAGGACAGGACCGGGATCCCGGCATGCGATTAAGGGGCTTTGAAAGACGTCTGTTTTTGTATTGATAACTCGCAGACAGTCATAACTCAGAGTCGCGACCATGACATGGAGGTAATACTGCAAACTTCGTCACGCATTTGAAAAAGTGTCTGTCCCGGGCTTTGCTCCGTGTTCGTCAAACAATGGAAATCACACCAGGAGCTGGTTTGTCTCCCTGTATTCTGTTTTCCATTCTCGATTCAGAAGATGTTGAGTGAATTGAAGGGTTACGTTGCCATGTGAAACAGTACCACCGATGAACCCTGTCAAAATACTTCACGTACGAACATAACTGCCAGCTTCTTGAAAAAAGTGTCGAAATTGAGGTTGAGGAATATTCACGACTAGACCGCCTCTTTCTAGTGTCTGTTCGGATGGGTGTTATTACACACCTGTGGACTGGGCTGCGAAACCGGCCTGTAACCTACGCTGTATGGCATATTCACGTTGAATGTTAGAACAAGGCACCCTCATAAGTCACGAGCAAAAGTATTTTCGTTAGTTTATTGCTCATTGTAAGGGCGTTTATTCATATCATGATAAATAAATATTGAAAAAATAAAATTACATTTCACCCGTGACCTGCCTCGGTATGGTTTTACCAGTGGTGCCCCGCGCGCAGTTCCCCAGATCTCGGCCCACAACCGAGGCTCGACACCAACCTGCTTGAATTTTCCATAGATCTAAAAACGAGTTACACCACCAAAAATCTAGAGGAAGGGAAACTCGCTTGTATTTATAATCAGAATTTGTCCTTTTCAACCTTATAGAATCATGCCAGCAGCAGTGGACACGTCGGCTTCGCTGTCAATCTCCACAAGCGCAAATGTGCAGATTATCAATGACCCGACATCTTTGGTCACAGACTCCGTTTCGGTGTCGATGGAGCTTTTCGTGAGATTGTTTCCCGACTCACAAAGAGAAGCGTCGCAGCAAGAAAATGGCCGTTTTGTGTTGATGAAGTTTATCGGAGTCCCCGACTACTTTCCCAAGTTCAACATTTACCGTATTTCGCTGATTGATGATTTGGCGCAAACCCCACACTCGGTCACCATCACCAACCATACCAATTTGCTGAAGTTTGGTCCCAATTTGACCTTCCATGGCTGTGTCATTCAGAGTATTGATGCCGAATCGATTCCACCGTTGGACCAGGTTTTCGTCAATGTTCCGGGTGCCATTTATGATATTTTAGATAAATCTTCGGAAAAGACCGTGAAGGAGAACTTTCGAGAATACACGTCCGTCACGGGGGGTGTGATTGCTCAAGGACATACCATAAGGGCACTTAATGGTGTGGTGAGTCTCTGTGAGCCTTTTTATCAAGGTAAAATCACGCAGAGCACGAACATTGTGTTTGTTAAAAAGGATTTGGATGACATTTTTGATACTGTTTCTCCTTCAGATCTGGCAACTACATCCGAACAGGCTGTATCTAACGAAGATATAGATCTCGACTTATCGGAGTACCTCTCTCAAAGTATAGTGTTTGATTCTGCTGAAAATCAGCCAACAGATTACAAGCTCGAGGCGCTTCCTTTGCCACACCGAATTTCGATTCCACAGACCCCATTTGCGGCTGAAGACCCGGAACTCTATGCTTTCATGAGCACACGTGACCTTTCCAAACTTGGGTTTCCGGTGTTTAACGGTGATTTGGTGTATTTGCACTACGGCGAAAACCGTGTCACAGTAAAGATATTCACGTTCTTGGAGCCCAACAAGTCATTTAAGCAGGACTCGATCTACTTATCGCCATTGCTTCTCATCAACTTAAACGTGCAAGAAAGTGTGTTTTTGCGTCCCCACTCATCCCCGACGAAAAGTCTCTCTGAGACTATTCCTATTGCCAAATCTGCAACGATTTCACGAGTCGTCTCTCCAATAACCATGGACAAAACGTACCAGCGTAGTTTCTTCGCAGAGTTGAAGTCGACTTTCCATTCGCAGAAAAAGTGCTTCAAGGTTGGAGACATGTTCCCGGTGTGTATTGACTCTGTTCTTTCAAGAGCGCTTTTCGAATTTACAGCTACGGAACAGAACGATGAAGAGGAACAGGAGTCAGAAATTGTTCCTACCGGAAACCCAGATTCCGTTGCATGGTTTAAAGTGATGGAGATTTCGGGAGAAGGCGAGGGCTCGAGTCAGTTCAGAATTGACCCGTCAAAGACAGGGTTGACCTCTTCCGGTGTGGAGTTTGTCAGTGTTCCAAGAAATAAGAGGAACCACTGGAGCGAATACTTGCGAATGCCACCACTTTTCAACTATTCAAGAGCATTTACCGACTCCCCAGCCACATTCAAATATGCCCAGGAATTCTATCAGGTTCTCGCAACTGGGCTCCAATCTTCTGGCAGAACAGACTTGAGAGCAAACGTACTCCTCCACTCCATGTCACGTGGTCTTGGAAAGACAACCCTAGTCCGAAGTGCTGCCTTGGATCTCGGCCTCAATCTTATCGAGCTCGATGCGCTTGATTTTGTGAAACCTGGAGCTGAACTTAAGCTGATAGGCTTACTTAGTGGAAAAATTGAGAAGCAGCTCTCCGGCCAGAGCGATGCCACGCACTGCGATATTCACCATGTTCTTTACATCAAACACATAGAGGAATTGTGTACACAAGTGGACCCGAACGAACAAGGCGCATCCACCACCACGTCTCTTTCGTTGAAAGTGGTCAAGAGCATTCAGGAGTTTTTGAAAAAATACACCAACATGGTGTTGGTGGCCAGCACCAATGAAGTTGATAAGGTTAGCGACAGTTTGAGACAAATCATCACATTTGAAATCAACGTATCTGTGCCATCCGAACCAGAGAGATTGGCGATCATCAGCTTTTTCCTTGACGTCGAAACACTGGCCTATAACACAGATGATGTTCCGGAGATTTTTGAAGATAAAATCGAATTCAGGGGTAGACCTGATTTCGACTCTTTCCAGGTCGATAAAAGGCAGGACGTTAAAAGCCAAACTCTCGCCCTTCAGTCAGCTGGATTGACGCCTTTGGATTTGAAGTCGATTGTAAGAAAAACAAAGCAATCGGCCACACTCAGGCTCATAAAATATGCAAAGGAAAAAGGGCTTAGTGTGGAGAAGCTCATCAAAATCGGCAACGGTGGAACTCTTCTTTTGATTCCGGAGGATTTCGAGAAAGCTATCAACGATGCTAGAAACCAGTTTAGCGATTCCATCGGTGCACCCCGCATTCCAAACGTGAAATGGGAGGACATTGGTGGTTTGGATTTGGTCAAGGATGAAATCCTAGACACAATCGATTTGCCCTTGAAGCATCCCGAATTGTTTAGCAATGGTCTTAAGAAAAGGTCTGGTATTTTATTCTACGGACCTCCAGGGACGGGAAAGACTTTACTTGCAAAAGCCATTGCGACAAACTTCTCCCTTAATTTCTTCAGTGTCAAAGGACCCGAGTTGTTGAATATGTACATTGGAGAGTCCGAAGCCAACGTGAGAAGGGTTTTCCAAAAAGCTAGAGACGCCAAACCATGTGTCATTTTCTTTGATGAGTTGGATTCTGTGGCTCCCAAGAGAGGAAACCAGGGTGACTCTGGTGGTGTAATGGACAGAATCGTGTCACAGCTTTTGGCAGAATTGGACGGCATGAGCGGTGGCGAGAATAATGGTGATGGTGTTTTCGTCGTGGGTGCTACAAACAGACCTGATTTGCTAGACGAAGCATTGCTTAGGCCGGGAAGATTCGATAAGATGTTGTATTTGGGCATCTCCGATACTGACGAGAAACAGACCAAGATTCTTGAAGCCTTGACTAGGAAGTTCAAAATGAGTGATGAGGTCGACCTCGCTAAGATCGCTGAAAATTGCTCGTTTACGTTTACTGGTGCCGATTTCTATGCGTTGTGCAGTGACTCAATGTTGAATGCCATGACCAGAACGGCCAATGATGTGGACGCTAAGCTAAAGGAGTTTAACCGTGTGAGAAAAGAGCAAGGAAAAGAGGAGGTTTCAAGCAGGTGGTGGTTCGATAATGCCGCTACACCGGACGACATCAATGTGCTTGTTACCATGGCGGACTTCCAGAAGGCGCAGAGCGAGTTGGCGCCGTCGGTTAGTGCTGAAGAACTTGCACATTATTTGCGTGTGAAGGAGAATTTCGAAGGCGGGAAGAAAAAGGCCCAAGGGAGTGACCTGGACACTCCCTCCGATGAAATGAACGGCAACGGTTATGACACTGCGTCGGAAATGAATGGAAACATCGTCATCAATGCTGATTGAAAAGGGTGATGATATGTTCCAATGATATAGGATGTCTAGTAATGGGTTGGTAGTACTCTATTTCTTCAAGAGGTAGCTACTCTCGAGAACGTCTTTAGCCTGGTTGATTTTCTGCGACAAATAAACGCTGCCGGAACGGTCGGGATGGTTCAGAATCATGAGTTTCCTGTACCGCTGCCTCAAGACATCTCTGGTCAAATTCGAGATTTCGCCAGCTTCGATGCCTAGTACTAGTAGGGCTTCGCGTTCGGTCATTTTACTCTCAAATCCAGTGTTGTTGAACCGCGATTTGAGGTACTTTATATGGGAGGACTCGCCCGCCAGGCGACTTAGTGACGAATCTCCAGGAGCATCCAACCGGATTTTATTTAGGGTGGCGATCATCTGTGGAGAAAGTCGGTTGAACCGGTGCACTGTACCAGCTAGAGCTTTGCCAGATAGGGCCACCACGGTGATGCCCAACCCGAGAATAATGGGCAAGACCATGCGAAAAATGTGGGCCTATTCCGAAAAAATTCCAGTGAACCCAATAATGTGGGAGATTTCGGATGATTAAAGTGGCTAAAAGGTGAGGGCCTGTGGATTGGTTAATTGCTAGTCTGCTATACAGAGGCGACTTCGCAGTCTGAGACCGAGGCCATAGCTGGCAGGTGCGGTAGGCAGCGATTGCTAGTTATGAAAATCAGCACAGAAAGGGTTTGTATTCCATAGAAGGTATATGAAAAACAGCACATGTCTCTAGGTTGAGAACAAAAAATGTGTGAGAATTTTTCGCTTGTGAATATTTGGAAGTTGTAATTAAACTGGGGGCACTGGGTAATCAGAGAAGCCGTGGCACGGTATGCCACTTGTGACATCTGGAGGGACACTGAAAAATTGTGACTTTTCGAGGAAAAGTAGTGATTGCGTTAATCTCTGTACCTTGCGCCACTGAACTTTTTGCGTTGATTTATTTCGAAGGTCATCCTTTCAACCATAGGGTTCAACCAGCAAAAAGTTCAGATCATCGTTCAGGTACTTCGTTACTCCGAAAGGGAAAATGACAGATTTCATTACCAAAACACTAAAAAACATCAGTTGGTCTCTTTTGCTGATCCACACTGTCAGATCAGTGTGCCCGGAGATCAATGCGGAGTTGCGGAATTTACCGAGCCTTACTAAAGCTTATTCGTACAACGAACGCGCAAGATCTTGAGAAACAGAAGAAAACCAAGAGGTGGTATGATTCCCCAGAGCCGGCATAAACGGAACTTTCCCCACAACTTTGCTTAGTGCGTCGCTCACGCAAGAGCATACGTTTTACTGGCCTCATTCAGTAACTGGCCATAACCTCTAAGTGCATATTGCGTTAGACCGGGCTCCGCCAACCGCGTCTCAATGCGCTTATCAAGGGCCGTAGGCAGGCATGGAAAAACACAACGTGATGAAAAGGAACGAGAATGCGAAAAAGCGCCGAAATTGGAATTAAACTCTAGAGTGGGAAGAAAGAAAACTAAAAACACCCGAAATCGGCTCCGCAAGACCTATCCCCGGAAGCTCTTCCCACAATCGCATTGATGTAACGTGGCCCTGGTCCTGTAATTTGGCCTGCACACAGACCTCGGACATCGCGCAGCCCAACTCCGGCCCACATCCAACCGGCCACCGCAATTCTCATATATAACGCGCATCTCTAAGCAGGCCCACCTGCCCTTTTTTTCCATTGAATTTCCCGACTCTGCAGAATTTCAATATAAAATCTCAAAATGTCTCAAGCCTCTTTGCACTGGTTGACCAAGCTCGACACCACCGAGACGCCCGACAAGGTCTTGCGTCGTTCGTCTATCATCGGCACGATCGGCCCCAAGACCAACAATGCTGAAGTAATGGTCAAGTTGAGAAAGGCCGGATTGAACATTGTGCGCATGAACTTCTCGCACGGCTCGTACGAGTACCACCAATCGGTCATTGACAACGCCAGAAAGTCCGAGGAGCTCTATAAGGGCCGTCCTTTGGCGATTGCGTTGGACACAAAGGGCCCCGAGATCAGAACGGGAACCACCGTCAACGAGGAGGACTACCCCATTTCCCCAGACCACGTGATGACCTTCACCACGGACGACGCCTACGCCAAGAAGTGTGACGACAAGGTCATGTACGTCGACTACAAGAACATCACCAAGGTGATTTCCAAGGGCAAGATCATCTACGTGGATGACGGTGTGCTCTCGTTCGAGGTGTTGGAGGTCGTCGACGACAAGACCTTGAAGGTCAAGTCGGTCAACGCCGGTAAGATCTGCTCGCACAAGGGTGTCAACTTGCCCGGTACCGACGTGGACTTGCCTGCGTTGTCCGAGAAGGACAAGGCCGACATCCGGTTCGGTGTCAAGAATGGCGTGCACATGATCTTCGCTTCGTTCATCAGAACCGGCGACGACATCAAGGAGATCAGAAAGGTCTTGGGCGAGGACGGCAAGGACATTCAGATCATCGCCAAGATCGAGAACCAGCAGGGTGTCAACAACTTCGACGACATCTTGCACGAGACCGACGGAGTCATGGTGGCCAGAGGCGACCTTGGTATCGAGATCCCCGCGCCCCAGGTGTTTGTCGTGCAGAAGCAGTTGATTGCCAAGTGTAACTTGGCTGCCAAGCCTGTCATCTGTGCCACCCAGATGTTGGAGTCCATGACCTACAACCCCAGACCCACCAGAGCTGAGGTTTCCGATGTCGGAAACGCTGTTTTGGATGGTGCGGACTGTGTCATGTTGTCCGGTGAGACGGCCAAGGGTAACTACCCATTCGAGGCCGTGTCCATGATGCACAACACCGCGATCATTGCGGAGAAGGCCATCTCGTACTCGTCGCTTTTCAACGAGCTCAGATCCTTGGTTTCCAGACCCACCGACACCACGGAGACGTGTGCCATTGCTGCGGTTTCTGCCTCGTATGAGCAAGACGCCAAGGCCATTGTGGTGCTTTCCACCTCTGGTACCACCGGCAGATTGGTGTCCAAGTACAAGCCCAACGTGCCCATCATGATGGTGACCAGAAACCCCAGAGCCGCGCGTTTCTCGCACTTGTACAGAGGCGTGTACCCATTCGTCTACGAGAAGGAGAAGGTGGAGAACTGGCAGGAGGACGTGGAGAACAGATTGAGATGGGCCGTTGCCGAGGCCAGCGAGTTGGGCTTCCTCAAGAAGGGCGACTCCATTGTGACCATCCAGGGTTGGACCAGAGGCTCGGGCCACTCCAACACCATTAGAATCGTGCAAGCGTAAGCTGCCGGGCGCTTTTTAATTCATCGGACTAGCTAGGAATGCCACAGTAATTTTGAAGGAGATCATGTAAGGCGTAAGAGTGATACAGGCGGCGAACCAATTGCGGGTTCGACGTTTCTGATACGATGCCATTCACGATTGCTTCGCAAAAAGTTAGAACGTCGAAGTGCCTGTGTTTTTCAATCGAACAGAGATTCGATGGAAAAGAGAACTCAAGAATCACTAAAATCTATAGGTGAAACACACAAAAAAAGAATACCATTTGGGTACTTTCTAAATTTGCCAGGACCTGCTTCATGTATTATGCAGGAACATACACGTGAAGACCTACTGTGAACGAGCAGCACCCTAAGAGCAACTAACGGCTGTACAGATTCCACTCCACCGGTGATACACTCCTCTCCTTCGAAAAGAGATAAAACCAGCACGCGGAATAACGGCCCCTACCCACAAAAACCCCCCAATTATTGCCGTGTCCTCCTTTTCTATGAGCTCTCGTTTCCCCTTGCGCAGGCTCACTCTCGGCCGTTCCAGGGCCCCGTTTCTGTCCATCATCAGGACATATGCCAAGGCCGCAGAAAGCAAAAATACTGCTTCTAGCGAAAAACAGCCCAGCGCCGAAAAGCCGGCCGAAAAGCCGGCCGAAAATGCCGAAAACTCGACCACCCACTTCGGGTTTAAGACGGTGAACAAGGACGAAAAGGAAAAAATGGTGCGTGGTGTGTTTTCCTCCGTGGCGTCCAAATACGACGTGATGAATGACGCCATGTCGTTTGGTGTCCACAGACTCTGGAAACACCATTTTATTAACAGGTTGGATGCTGGTATGCGTGCCAGTTCCTCTCGTCCTTTGGACTTTCTTGACGTGGCCGGAGGCACTGGCGACATCGCTTTTGGCCTTTTGGAGCACGCAGAGCAGAAATTCGGTGACACCAAGTCAACCATGACAGTTGCCGACATCAACCCCGATATGTTGGCAGAGGGTAAGGTGCGTTATATGAAGTCCAAGTGGAACGACGGATCCAACAGAGTTTCGTTTATAGAGCAGAATGGCGAGACCATGGACGCCATCCCAGACGAGTCCAAGGACGTGTACACGATCGCGTTTGGTATCCGGAACTTCACCAACGTCCAGGCTGGTTTGAACACTGCCTATCGTGTGTTGAAGCCTGGAGGAATATTTGCGTGTCTCGAGTTCTCGCATGTGGAGAACCCAATCGTAGACTATGCTTACCAGGCGTACTCTTTTGGTGCGTTGCCGTTGATGGGTCAGTTGATTGCTGACGATAGAGACTCGTACCAGTATTTGGTGGAAAGCATTCAGAGGTTCCCCAAACAGGAGGAGTTCAAAGGCATGATCGAAAAGGCGGGTTTCTACGTACCGGAGCAGGGGTACGAAAACTTGACCTTTGGCGTGGCCAGCATCCACATCGGCGTGAAGCTTTAGAAAATATGTAAATAGCAGCTATCTTAATCTGACTAATTGTCATCAACCAAGTGTTGTTTTGTGTAATATTTCACGTTGGCCCGCTCTTTGCCTTCCCCTACATATTCCCGTTCAGCAGGTGCTTTCCAATGAATCACGTCTCTTGTTCTCCTAGAAACACGCATATCAGTTGAGACTGGCAGAGTCACATACACTGATATCCATTACGAGTGCCTGTCGCTGGCGCTTGTCGCTATTGCATTGCTTCTAGCGCAAGTGGCACGTCCTCACTCAAAGCAAGATATTTTATGAAGAGGTTGCTCACATCTTCTTCTTCCATACTGATATCTTCCAGGGTAATGATTTTCCCGTTCTGGATTCGGACTTGCGCATCCACTTTGCCTTGTTTTTCGGATTGGCCAATCTCCCCGGTGATACCAATGACATAATCTGAATGTGGTTCCCCGTAGCAGACTTCATGGAGCGTAATTACCACCAGCGGACTTCCTATCTTAGGTTGCTCTTCATCTTCTACCTCGTCTCTCATATCACTATTTTCACTTTCACTCTTGATGAAATCGCCCAATTCGGGATCGCGGTCGAGCATTTGCACGCCCATGTAGTCACTAGATATTGTGTTTAGTCCAAGTAGCTCCTCATCAGGAACATCGCTGGAAAGCTGTAAGGAATCTCTGATTCTCCGTTTGGTTTCTCTGTTAATTTCTGATGGTGACGCTTTATTGAGCACTCTCTTTCTCGATAATGCCACGCTTTCAAGGAATGACGTAAGAACAAGTTGGTTCCTAAGCGCAGGTATAAGCTCAGAAAGCACGTGCAAATTGGGTAGTGTAATCGCCAGCAAACGCACATAGGGCGAAACCTCCTCAAAGAGAAACGAAAAGTCAGTCCCTAGAATGCTGAACTTGAGCTCGCCGGAATCTACCGCGTAGTTGTAAAACTCACATAATTCCGCTGGTTTTGCGCACTCGTAATCAGTGATCCCGTAGTAATCTAGAACATTTTTCTGTAAATACACGGGTTCGTCAAAGCGGAGCACTAAACGCCACTGTGCATTCACGGTAACACTCTGCTCATTGTGTAAATGACCTGAATCAGACTTTCCATAGAAGAAATAGGGTGCCCTCTCCCCAGCCTTATCTGTGAGGAGCCACGCTTTGGATTTTGCTTCAAGTATGTAATCCAACGCGGGAGTTTTAGACTCCTCTATTGCCAAAAGAGCCGAGAATGTTTTTCCCACTCTGGGCTCGTTTCTTTTCCTTAATTCGTGGTTTATAACGTGTGAGTCTTGCCAGAATTGGAGATATACACCCACGTCGTTTGTGTCTTCGTCATTCAAAAGAACCCTCCCAAAACTGTTCGAGAACCCTTCAGCAACTTCCCAATTGTCTGGATTCAATTTGATTTCCGTAGCGTGGATCGCGGCCAAGTATGTGGCCAAGTTATCTATGTATACTATCAAATCACCTTCAGATGGCGAGACTCGGTCAAGGTCCGCGAGGTATTTGAGGTTTTTGGGGAAGGTGCGTAAAGTTGGCCCTGCGAGGCTCTCTAGTAGAATCTTTTCAGCGATTGTAGATGTTTTGTCGCCATTTTCTGGCGCATTCTCAGCCATGTTTCCACTTGAAGTCCTCAAAAACGATGCTCTGAGCTCGGGCTGGAAAGATAATACGATGCTTTTTGACTTCTCGAGTCCGCTACCCTCGTTTTCTGAAAGAACATTCTCCGTTATTCTGTCAAGAATATTCTCACTGACTGTTTCCAGCGAATGATTACCCAGCGAAAGACTCACCTTAGAAACAGAGTGGTCATCTGAGAAATCTATCTCCAAGAGGAGAAGAGAGCCAGCAATTGAGAGCCGTTTGACCCCGGGAGTTTCATCCTCCACAAAAGTGTCTAGTTTTAGACTTTTCGCCAATTTGACAATGATGTCGATGGAGATCTGAAACCCAGAAGCCTCACTATAGAGATACCTGAGCGAGTCTCGGAGTGCGTCTTCGTACGGCATGGACAGGGCCGATATCTATTGATTGATTGGATTTTGGTA
Organism: Metschnikowia kunwiensis; assembly: GCA_030583255.1. Taxonomy (NCBI): domain Eukaryota; kingdom Fungi; phylum Ascomycota; class Pichiomycetes; order Serinales; family Metschnikowiaceae; genus Metschnikowia; species Metschnikowia kunwiensis. The sequence goes on from JAJMHQ010000019.1 coordinate 52,246, forward strand.
AATCCTGTAAACTATGACTAGCTTTGGAGAAATATTGAGGATATATTTTAGTTTAGTTAAAGACAGCACTGACTTCGTGAGCTCCTGAGTACGTTGGAGCTGGATCGAGAAATCGCTAGAGCGATACAAGCACGAAAGATGCAGGACACGGGAAGAATCAAAAGGCAGCCTTGCAAACAACAGGTAGTCAACCTTTTGACAACTGTGTATTTGATGGAAACTATGTTTCAAGTCAGATTAAAAAATTACAAAACCCTTTATTGCAACAGCGTTGTTTATAACCAATCTATGGCGAATGCAACTTTGCACAAGCGAGGTACAATGAAATTTTGGCTAGCCCGTACTCATTTTCAATTTTTCGTCCAAGAAGTACCTGTGTATGTCTACCTACCCTATGTATTTCTGGCAAAAGAACAGCTTTACAAAGCTTAAATTTGGTATGACCAGTGAAATTCGTTTCTAGTTCCTGATTCACTTCCATACAGTGTATCAGAGAGTAGTCCCCAAAGCAGTTAGGTATGCAAATTTCTTGAGAAGAAAAGGCAGAAAGATCGTACTTTTCATGGCCTCAAACCAATCTTCATCCTCTTGCTCTTCACAACACCCTTCGCTTTTTTGGCGAACTTAGTACGGATTTTTACTTGTGGACCTGCATACACTGCTTCACTACTTCATCTACGAAAAAAAGTAGGTCATACTGTACCCAGACCCTACATCGCCATATCACATACAAACCCCCAAAACAATGCCTTCTGCACTCAAGTCAGACATACAAGTCCTAGTGGATCCGCTAGTACTTGAACTAAAGCGGAAGCAGCATGTGGGTGACAAAGATATTGCGCTTAAAGTCGCACACGTATTGATGCGTGTGATATCTGCCGCTCGCTGGACAGACCCTCATGATTTATTGGCTCTCATTAGGAGTGTTGGTGTGGATTTCCAGCACGCTAGTCCGCGTGAGTTCATACCCGGAAATATCGTGAGACGTGTTTTGGCGATCATCCGTGACGAAATAGAAACGGCGGATCCAGGTGCCGACAATACCCCCATGATCAGCTCGATGTTCAGTCTTTTGCTGACGCATAGCGGTGCTGAGTCCAACCCCACGCAGCAGAAGCTTTCGAAAAAGCAGCTGAGCGATATGCGGTCGATTGTCATTCAGGGCATTAGAGACCTAATTGATGAGATCTCCAATGTCAAGGAAGAGCTTGAAAACATGGCTGCGGATCTCATTCACGAAAATGAACTTTTGTTGACAGCAACCCCTGGATCGGACACGGTCTTGCAGTTCCTTATCAAGGCCAGAGCAAAGCGTAATTTCACTGTTCTTGTCACTGAATGCTACCCTAACTATACCGAAGAGGCACACAAGTTTGTGAAGACCCTTGCGGACAATAAGATCCAAACGGTATTGATTCCTGATAGTACGGTGTTCGCTGTAATGCCTCGTGTGGGAAAAGTCATTTTAGGTGCAAACACTGTATTTGCAAATGGTGGGTGTATGTCTAATTCTGGTGTGGCAAACGTCGTGGAATGTGCTAAAGAACACAAGACGCCTGTTTTTGGAGTGGCGGGTTTGTATAAATTGTCGCCGCTTTATCCCTTTAACCGTGAGGATTTAATTGAGGTTGGGAACTCCGGAAAAGTGTTGAGTTACGCGAACTCGAAACTAATGGAAAACGTGGACGTTGTGACCAATCCGTTGGGGGACTACGTGCCACCTGAACACATCGACATTTACATCACAAACGTTGGTGGTTTTGCGCCGTCGTTCATATATAGGATTGTGCTTGATAACTACAAGCCGGAGGATACCAGCTTGGAGTGATCGATTATGATATTTAGGGGGGAAATAAGAGTTCAAGGATAGAGCAAACAAAGCAGCGACAAGTAGACCCTCTATATTGGGGCCCCCGAGATGAAAGTAGGGTGGTTTTAGAAAACAGGGTCAGTTTGGGAACATTCAGGGAAGGTGGTAGAAAAATTGTTGGAGACAATGAAACGCTGGCCACGTTGTTTGAATGCATTCTCTAAGTTTTTTCGTTTGATTATTGTAGCCATGTTGAAGGTAAAGCACTTCTCGACACGGTCAGATTTCGATACTCACAGTGTAGAGTGGTGATGACAGCATTGGGGCTATTTCAACTTGGTGTCTAACATTGTATTTGGCGACGTGCCTCTTTCAGACATTGTGATCATATTTTCTTTTACCTACATACGATCGTATTTGAGTCACACCCATTTCTAATTTTAAAAAACCATCATGCATTGATTGACTGTCAAGTCACTCGATCTCGTAACGTCCTTTCGGGAGTGGCCACCGTTCTCCAAGCAATCTCGCAAGAGTGACCTTCCGTCTTTTGTTCTCCGACAAGCCACACTACAACTCCCCATAGACAGTCATTATCATACGTTTTATTCATTAGTTACAATAGCGTTTTTCACGTCTCTAACTCGACAAGATCTCTGCGGCCTCGTCCTCCTTCTCGAAACGTTGTCTCTCCTCAAGCGAGCGTCTGTTCAACATGCTCTCGATCGCACCAGAGTATGGGGCCTTGCCGTCCGTGGTAGGGTTGTTGGCAGTGACCGTTCTGAAGTAGTTCTGGTAGATGTCTCCGTTGTAGTAGCCGATGGGCGCGTTGATCATCATGTCGGACATCATGAACGAGTCCGTCAATGGGATCACATGAGGTCTGATCTGCGCACACAACTCAGCGATGTGGTCCGTGGAGTTGTGCGCCATGGCCTCCGTGGACACCACGGAGAACGTCAAGAACGTGCCCGAGAAGCCCTCCAACACAATGGCTGCTCCGTACAACTGGGCCAACAAGTCCAAAACTGGAGTCAAGTCCTTCTGGTCCTTGGTGGACTCGATCTTGTCAAGGAACGCCTTCAACAAGAAGAAGTGCGCAAGCAACTTGGACAAGTTCACGAGGTCCGCGCCAATGTAGTCGGTGTCGCCGTTCTTTTGCGCCAAAACCTCATCCGCACGTGCACAAGCTCTCACAAGGGCCGTCTGGATGGCGTGCAAGATCTTCCTGGGGCTCTTCAAGTCGCCCTTCTGCAACACAGGGGTGGTGCCGAGAAGCTCCTTGTAGCTGCCCAAGAAGTCGAGGATACCCGTGGCCTCTTCGCCGGTTTTCACCGCAGCGAACTTCTTGATCAACTGCTTGCCAACAGACATGCCAAGAATATTGTTGTCACCCTCCCACGTACATTGGACGGCGAAGTCGTTGAACGCCTTTCCGAATCCGGCATACGAAGAGTACCCGTGGCCACCACACGACTGTCTACACTCGTCGATATTGCCCAAAGTCAACCAAGTACAGGTAGATTTCAAGGAGCCCGAGGCAATGAAAAGCGACTTCATCTTGTCCACGCCGGCATTCAACAACGCGCTGTCGTCGGCCGCGACGGCACGGTCCAACTCGTCCATGGTGTTGGACGACGTCTCGGCCAAAACATTGGCTCCGTTGGAGAACGCGTACGTCAAGGCCAAGATGGGAATCAACCGTCTCTGATGCAAGGGGTAGTCCAACAACTGGGTCTCCTGGTCGCCCTCCTTGGCCAACGCAGCCTTGAACTGCCTTCTGCCGACCGCGTAACGGATGGCAATAGTGATCACACGTGCAGACCATCTGAACGCATCCTTCACCATGATGACTCTTCCCAACAACAAGGCCGAGTACGACAACTGGTTCAATGGAGGCTCCGTGACGTCACCGTCCTCGGAAACCTTGCAGTACTTCTGCAACATGAAGAAACGGGGAATTCTCACGTGCGAAAACTGGATCCATCCATTGTCAATTCCGTCTCTGCCCATCTTGGCACCAATGTCACCGATCGAAATACCGGGCATCAAGTTGTGGTCTGCGTCTCTCAAAGGCACCACGAACGTCTTCACGCCGTAGTCCTTGCCCTTGACGATCAATCTGGCATATACGGTACAGTGAGTAGCAGAGTGTGCAGCTCCGCCAATCCACCACTTGGTGGCACCCAAGTGAGGCGTGTGGATCACAAACTGGTCCTCCTCCTCGTCAAAAGTGGCGGTGGTCTCCAAGCCAGCGACGTTCGAGCCGTGCGCCAATTCGGTCATACCGAAACACCCGTAGAGGTTTTTCACGTATGCCGACTCCTTCTGCAACAACCAGTATTGCATCTGGTTCATGGTTCCGTTTCCACGGATGCATCCCAAAAACAAGCCCAAGTGCACACCCAAACGCGTGTGGAAACTGGGGTCGAACACAGAAACAATCGAGAGTCTTCTCTCCAACTGGTCAAACGTCTCCACCTCGATGTACCTGGCGAGGCGGTTGATTTTCTTGACAGTGAGCTCACGGTGCTCTGCCTTTGTGGCATCGTAGTCCTTGGTGGTGGCGGCTAAAATCGGGTCTCTTTCCATCTGGTTGATGAATCTACGGGTCTCCTGCGCACGCTCCTCGGAGCCTTCCAAGAAGTAGTTCATCTGGTCCAAGTTGAACTTGGCAGACGATCTCTCCCTCTGGATGAGAGATCTTGGGTCTGGTGCCTGACTGTAGTCCACGGACCCCGTGACCTGGGCGAGTGACGCCACCGAATTGTCGAAACCCATTATGAAGAATCAGTATATGGTAGTATTTCTTGCAGCGCTAAGATTCCCAACGGTTGAGAAAAACTTCGAAGCGAAAATAACTTTAAGTCAGTGGAGTTGATCAAAAAGTTACAAAAGTGACAAAAAAATAGCTGGTCTATTATTCCGAGCAGAAGATGTACATTCTGGCCGCTGGTTCTTATATGTAGATAGAAGCAAGCCATGTGATTCTAACTGAGACCGTGACGCGCACGGAGGTAGCTGCATCCAGCCGGGCCATGTGAAAGGGAACGCGGGGCATTCCGCATTCCACCATGATGGTACGATGCCTGGCGTTCCGACCGAAGCGAGGACATGTACAGAACGGGAAATGAGGGGCCGAGTCTCGTGAAACCTGATTTAGCCTTCTGGTTTTGGAAGGGGTTGTGAGCGATTCTCGCTGTATCAGGCAAAAAAAAAATCGCACATCGCATGGTCTGGCCCATAGGTGTTAACGTCTAGGCTCGCTGCAAATTGGCTGCCTCAAAAACACAGGGAACTAATTAGGCCGAAGGAACGAATTTACTGTTGATAGGAAGGACAATCGTCCTTATCGTCTTTTGTATTCACTGAACGATACTCTTCGGTGCTCTTCATGTCTCTCTGGACTGTCTACAGCAAAACTTAAAAGTCAGTATCTTTACCAGAAATTCTACTCAAAAACGAATAATATCTTGCTCTCGGTATTTCTCCTGCCTCCTATGGGCACGCGACATTCCAAACCCCATACTTTATGACATGCCATTTACCCTTCACTCTTTGATCAACTCTCAATGCAAAAGTCAAGTTCGGTGCGACGTCCGAGGCTTGCACGCGCTATCGCTGGAGTATGCAGGCGTCATCTTGTGAACCAACCGAGGCACTTTACCCCGCGAAATCTTTCAACTGCAAAACCACGGAAATCCACGACCGTCAATCTTGAAAAAAGAGTGCGTCAGTATAGACCGCCTCGCAGTTTCGGACCTTTTAGATCAAGACTACTACAAAGCCAGCACCAAGCTGCTAACGGCCGTGAAGAGTACCGTTTACGCTATTACGTAAGAAACTCCGTAGTACCCCAGCTCACGAAGATAATATCTTATTGGTGGCTTATCCAACTCCCGATCGGACAAACTATGAGCACTGACACTTTCCTTCTGCTCATCGCCCTGCAAGGTACCGCGTCACGTGATCAAACAAGTTCAAGCCCAGGAACTCTTCTACGCTTTAACATATGTGGCATCAATCTTCGAGAGCGATTCGCCAAGACAAAGGCGCAATTTTCTTCTGTAGGCAGTTGGGTTTGAAAGCTGTACAGGGTTCCCTTCGAAATAAACCGTGTCCAATTCAGGCAACTTCCCCAATTGCTCAGAGATCTCATTAAACGACGAAATTTGGTTGTAAGAGCACCAGAAATCCGTGAGGGCCTTCAAATGCGAGACTCCACTCAAACTCGTAAGTCTATTCGATGTCACGTCGAGCACCGTGAGTTTCGTGTTGCTTTCCAAATTCTCAATCTTTTCTATACCATTATGTGAAAGGTATAGCTCCTCCAAATTGACCAATTTCTCTAGTCCCTCTATCTTCGTAAGTCTGTTTGACTGAATGGAAAGTACCCGGAGATTGACTAAATTGTCAAGGTTTTCAAAGCGCCCTATTTTGTTCTTTCCTAGCCACAATTGCTCAATACTAGGCAACTGTAGCATCTCAGGCAGGATCTGCTCTATGCGGTTACCTCCGAGCTCAAGGTTCTTCAATTTTTTCAAAGTGCTCAAGTTCTTGATTTCAGAAATTTTGTTCTGCACAAAATACAAGTTTTCCAAGTCCACCAACTGGTCGATGTTCTTGATATTCTTGATCTTGTTGAATGACAAATCAAGATTTTTCAAATGAACAAGCTGGTTTATCAGGCTGCTGATGTGGTTGATTCTGTTATCATAGAAATCCAACTCCTCCATTGTTTCAGCAGGCAAATCACGTACACTAGCCATGGATTCAATGAGGTTTTGTCGCAAACAAAGGGACTCCAATTTAGTGAAGCGCGCGAGGTTCAAATCATCAAGACTCTTGATTTTCAAGTGGATCAAATCGATATATTCCGTATCGTCCGGGTACTCACGGGCCAAGTCAAAATCACTGGCAATCTGATCCGGGTGCAAGTCAGGAATTACAGTTCCAGGGTACTCCACTGCACCGTTATCCTCTGCCTCTTCGTCCTCGATTTCTTCGTCTGTCTCCGAGAGATTAGAGTCTTGTAGTTTTTGAGCTGTATGGTCCACATCAATGTCTTTGGTATTTTTGGCATCTTGGGGCCCCGTGGCAATCTCTGTTGAAAACGTCATGACCACTATAGACTCTTGTGGCAATTAAGACGTGCTAAAGTGGGGAGTTGCTTCGCGAATGAGATCTTGTGTCACGTGAGGAGACACACTGGACCCACCGGTTTTGTGGGTGCATCCATGCCCGAATAGAGAGGGGTCTGACGATTATGATGACATTTCGTAGATCGCTCTGCTCTGTGACGATTTGCTTATAGTTACCGAGGGTAGGGCGTTCAAAAAAGTTACAGTTATGGTTTATTTAGCATCATGCGATTGTTCGCCATGATTACTCATTGGCACTAACACATAATCGACAGTGCAGTCAGACGAGCTAGAAAAAAAATTTAGAGACTGCAAACAAATGATGATTGGCTCTTCCTTTTCCTGAGACTGGCTATTTCCATGTTACAATGCCAAGTTATTGCTGCTTTTGCGCTCGGCCTTCTTCGCAGTATTTTGCCATCTGCAAATCAGGTATGAGAAAATGCCCTTACCCCAAAGCGTTGTGGTCTGAGCAAAGAAAATACAGTGAATGGATCAATAGAGAACATGAACATTTCCCTCTAATCTTAAGCTTAGCAGGGCATGAAGGGTTGGGCTCTCCTTCAATCCTAACATCTACATGATTCCACCTTTCTCGGAGTTTAGAATATGTTTCGTTTCGTATATACAGCTGTAGACAGTTATTTCTCATTCCTCACCTCAACTTACAACTTCTGCTCCTCCTCGAAGATGTAGTCCACGGCCTGACCCACGGTCTTGATCTCGTCAGAAACCTTGTCTGGAATCTCCAAGTCGAACTCCTCTTCCAAGGCCACGAGAGCCTCGACGGTGTCCAAGGAGTCCAAGCCCAAATCCTTCTGGAAGTTGGCCTCCAACGTGATTTTAGACTCCTGCAAGGCAGCAACAGTCTTCAACGCCTCAAAGGCTCTTTGGGTGACCTCATCCTTGGTGATTGGGGCAGCCGCGTAGAAACGGACTGGTTGAGCGAGCGCAGAGGTGCGGAGAACTGGGGCACGAAGCGTACGGGCGGCAAGTCTGAACATAGTTGTGATGTGTGGTCTAGTGAATCCGTGATTGGTTTTTTCCCGTTTTTTCGAGTGCACGGTGAACGGTGACGTGCACCCGTACACCAGGATGTTAATCTCCGGGGATACCCAACTACTGATGGACGCCGATATTCCAGGAATAATAATTATCTGGTCTTTGAAAACCAGTGTGGAAAGAGATGAATTGCTAGCTTGGAGTAGATATTGTCCTTCATGAAAAAATAATGTGACATTTTAGCTCACAGAAAGGTGGTTAACACAAAGCTGCAACCCGGTCGCAGACTACTCGTGTTCACTACTTGAGCTGACTTGGAAGAAATCAAGCTGTCACAATACCACTTCTTAGTCCCTTGAGCAGGCTTCTAGTGTTGCACTCGTGTAGCTATACGTCGCGATCCGCACCACGTAATGATTACCTCGATGTATATACGCAAATTCTCTGAACTGGTTCAATTTCAAAAACCAAACCTCTTTTATTCCATCTCAATATCAGATCTCTTGTAATCGACACTAAGAGATGACTCCCATCAAAAAATCAGCCCCTCCTCCAGTTGAGCGCAGTCCGCTTCCTGCCCATACCACTTTCAGAAGCATTTGTGAGTCCTGAATTTGAAGAGTTTCTGGAGCTTTGGCTCGGCGACCTTTGAAGTGAATTGGTCATTGTTCCTTGTTCACTGTACACAGTGCCATTGACGGAACCGCCGCTCTTCCCTTTTGCAGCCTGAATCGAAGTGACATTATGGTTGTAAACTAAATTGTCGTAGTTTGTGTTGATTTTCAAAATGTCAATCTCATCCTTGAAATTTTGTCTGTACAACTCGACCAATGCGTCGTGTGATGGTTTCATGCTCAGGCCAATCAATTTCCCATGCAAATGAAGGCACCGACTCAACACCATCGTCAAGTCGTAGAAGGCATTCTTCAACAACCGGATGTTGTAAGCGTAGTCCGGCTTTCCATCGTACCGTGGATCCAAGAAGTACGCACGGAACTGACCAACGCCTCCATTCACTGGTGAGTCGACTGTGCCTGATAAGTGTCTACTCATATCGTTCAACAAGGTATTGTAGTCTGCCTTCTCACGGACGGCCATGTTGAGCATACTCTCCGTTTGCACCAACTCGTTATTTTTGTTGAGAATAATGCGGATGGCGTTTTCCAACGGCGAAAGACGCACCACGGTAGTGTGCTTGATCTCACTGCGTTTCATCAACGTGGGAAATGACACCTGAGTCTCGTAGGTGATCTCCTCAGTCCACAAATCAAACACAGATGTCGATCCAGGGATTTTCCGTGTTGTGGAAAAGAATCGTAAGTTTTTATTCCGGGCATATTGGCGCACTCCAATCGAGGTATTAAGGATCTTATCCGAGACTTCATTCACTGGTTCGACAGCATTCACATGCAAGTATCTGCCCGTCTGGATCTTCTTTTTGAGTTCCATTGCCTGCTGATCGTCAGTGATGATTCTCGCGCCTGGATAGAGATTCAACAAACGTTCGTGAATGGAAGTAATATGCTCGAAAGGAAGACCCTCGTAGATCTGCTCTTTTCCTCTTATGTTGGCAGGGAATCCGGCGCCAATGTACGCCACCCGGTAGAAGGAAGGACTCAACTTGTCTGATGATTCCAAGTCCAAGTAGAGCTTGGCAAGTTTCTGGTGCACGTACGCAAAGGATTTGAGATCATATGTATACTCGTTGTACGCCTCAAGCAATTCGTTGTATGTGTCTGTGGCCCTCTCCAAACTGTTTCCCTTGATATAGTTCTGTGCTATCATCTTCACCAACGACTCTTTCCGCTCGAAAGAACTCTGCTCGGGGAATTTTGGTCGATACGATGAGGGCAACACCACGTGGTGGTCCCAAGTATATGTGGACGCCAAAAGCTCCAAGCTGAGAGCTGCTTGGATGTAGTCTGACTTTTTGACATTTTCCTCATACATCTGGTTAATAAACGAGTGAAACAACTCAGGTTTGTTTGCGTTCTTCAAGTACGCATTGATGTTCAACTTATGGAACGTTCTGTCGTCCTCAAATTCAGCCCCAACAGGGACTTGGTTCAAGTCGTTCAACACTTCCAAAAAGCCGGAAATGTTCTGGATGAACTTTAGGGTGAGGCCTAGGGCCTCGTCATCTGCGCCCAATCTGATAGTGTTTCTGAGTCTTTCAATGAAGGTCAGCTGCTCGTTGAGCCCTGGCTTGTACGCTGTTCTGTTGTAAATATCGTGCAACCCGATAAGACACTCCTTTTCGACATCCACTATGGTATCACTGAGAATGTACTCCGACACGAGAATGGTCCATATGATCTTGACAGCGACGGTCTGACATGCGTTGTTTCGTTGCAAAGCGAATAGCATCAACTCTTGCAATATTGCATAGTCGTTGCTAATGAACTCCACCTGATATCCACCAAATTTCGTGAGGTTGAATCGAGCTACATCTTCGTCGGTGGCTTCCCACGCCAAGGCGTCCCAAGCCTCGTTGAGAATCTCTGCAATTCTGTCTCTCATCGTGCCTGTGATTTGGTGGCACGCCTTACGCGGAATGGTAGATAAGTGTTCCACTGAAACAGGAGGCAAGGTGCCCAACTTCAAGAGCGTTCTGAAAAAGCTCCCCCACAAAGATCTGTCGAAAAGCTCGGGCGTGTCGCTGTCTGGAATGAAGTGCACTAGCATCAATGGCGTGAGAAGCTCGAGTGCCAGCAAGCACCCTTCTGCAATCAGAGCATAAAGCGAGAGCCACTTGTCTTCAGGGAAGTACTTTCCAAGTCTCATGATTTGAATTCCACCCAAGATAGTTAAAATATCCTCACTGAGTCCGTTGTTGGAGGTGCACTTAACAGGATCAAAAAAGTCGTTTGCGATCGTCACACTATTGATTCGATAGAAACCCTCGGGGCCCGCGGCCTTCAGGCCTAATCTCGCCACGTATACAAAAATACTTGCTAGCTCAACAAGCACTTCCACGGCCGATTCTTCGCCCACAACGGGATCAGATATGACCTCCTTAAACGGGTACTCACTCTGGAATAGCTGCGTGAATCCCTTCTTCGGCTTGAAGTATTCGCCACCCCTTGTGAATTTGTTGTACCTGATGAATGTTCTCGATAACGCTCCTAAGTGCTTCGCAAGAGAAAAACAAACGAGATCAATCCCGGGTTGGTGCACGTTTTTCCATAGTAAATCGCACACGCAGTTCATGATGGAGGCTGCCAATCTGGTGGCCTCGATATCCAATTCTCCAAGGAAAACTTCCACGGACCAAACCACACATTTAGAAACCAATGTTTTAATGTTATTGACATCATGTGCCAATTCACAAGCAAAAAGTCTCTGCACTAAAAGAAGTTTCGTTATGATAATCTTGTGGTCTTTTGTAGCAATAGCCTGTTTTTCTGCATCCACGCCCAAGCCCCTCAATCCAATGGAGTCAATGAAACCAATAACAATGCTAAGTAACTGGGTCTTGTTCAATTTCTTTTCGAAGGAAAGCACGAAATCCGGAATCTCAATCACGAGAATCTGGTCGTTGATAAGCACCTGCGACTGCAAACCGACGAAGAAAGCCGCAGACTTGAAAAATGAAGCCAATCGTTTCATGTAAGAGTCTGCATCTTGTGCGGAATTTAAGGGGAACAAAGAAAGCCGGACGAGCAACGCGATATTTCTGCAGACTGACCTTGATAACGAACTCCAGTTCGACTCGGCCTGGTTGAAGATGTCACCAATTTTGTTCAAGATGAATATGCCCGCTCCATTTGGCACACTGTGCTCTGCAACGAATGAGTCAAACATGTAGAGGTATTGATCCTGCTTTCCGAAGATTGTATCCAATAAATAAACGATCGATTTGAAAGCAGCGTCCAAAAGCATTTCGCTGTGTGGTACTTTTGAGTCGACGCACGAGTCCGCGATATCCAAGATCGACGACATCAATTCGCTGAAGAATCGCACCACATTGTATATATCCAATCTGCAGAATTCCACCAACGACTTGTGGAGCTCGTCGATTCCAGGCACGCCTTCCTGGAGCAATCTTTCGTGCTGGATGATGTTCTCTATGCACCTCTCGGTGTTGAACGTTTTTCCGATATACTCAGTGTGTATCTGCACCTGCGCAACCGCAGATTTCTGGTCGGGGCTGTTGAAATCGATCATGTGCCATGGTTTCTTGTTGAGTTCCACGATTTCGTTCCCCTGCTTGTACGGAATGTCACTTTTTCCAATGAGTACGCCGTTGGCAAATAGGGAAAACGCTATAGTGTCCTGCTTTGCCACTTTCTTGCCGCGATTGACTATGCCGTTGACCTTCACAATCTCCCCCACCACCTCGCCAGAGTACACCGAGACAAACTGCCACGACGGCTTTTCGATCTGGTTCGACGCCTTTGCAAAGGAAATCGACGGGTCGTTCGGGGCTTCGATCTCCACGGTCAACAAGCAGTCCTTGTGGACTTCCCCGATCACGTTCACCTTGCCCATTTTCAAGTAGATTCTCTCGTAGTTTTCCGCCAAAGGGTCGAAAAAGATCGGCTTGATCTTTGCGATTGGTGCGGTGTGCTGCACGTTTTCGTCGGTGGAGATTTCGTGGTGTTCCTCGCGCTCGATGAGCTGGTGCTTGAACTCCTTTACGGAAACGACCAATTTCTCTGCACGCGGGTTCACGGCAATGCCCTCGTTGGAGCCACTGATAATTCTGTCTACCACCTCACCCCATCCATTATTCTCGACAGTGCGGCTGTCGAACGACTTTTTAGAGAGGAAAGAGCCGAACAACTTGATGGAAAACTGGTGTGCTTGGCCTGATGCCAACGAGCCCTGGTTTCTGGAGAACACACGTGTAATATCGGTAACGCCCGCAGCGACTCCCTTTTTCACTCTGCCAACTTGCGGGAGGAACGTGTCCTTGGCCACCAAGTCGACCTCCTCAGTCAATACAGCGACCAAGAATACGCGGTTGTTTTCCACCTCGGAGGCCGGAATGTTGCGGAACAACGCAGCAGAGATTTTTTCAACAAGCACGAGTTCGTCCACGGAGTTGGTGTGCACAGCAAACGCCTCGGTCAATCTCTTCTTTGTGTTTCTGATGTACAAATACGCAATCATGCCTGCGAACCCCGTGGGCTGGTAGGTGGAAGAACCTCCCACTGATTTGAAATCGACCAAAATGTGCGACGGCGGTTCGTGGATGAGTTTCTCATTGGGCGAGGGCGTTAACACAAACTCCAGCGGGTTGAAGTGGGCATTGATAGGGAATTTGGGGTACAATGCACACAACTGCTGGTTCAATGCTAGCTGCGCAGGCAGCGCACTTTTTAACGATACCAACAGGCCATCAAGGGTATCGCGGGCCAAGATTGCTTTATACGCGGAGATATCGGTGTATTTGTTATCCAAATCGTAGGATTTTTCGTTCAACCGGGCCGCTTTGGAGGCCAATTTCTTGGGAATCTTGCTCAATAAGAAGGTGGTAGATTCCTTCGCAACTTGCTTCTCGTTTTCTGTCAACGTGTTCAGGGTCAACTTGATCCTGTTTTCGTCGAGGCCAGTGTAAACGCCCGAAAGCTTGTTGAAAAGACGAAACTCGCCGATCGAATACAAGGCAAAGATGTGCGATGTCAAGAGGTTCATGGCATAAGTGATTTCCGCGACCAAATCGTCTGCAAAGGTGAACGTATCAAACGGCAAGGGCGGAATCACGTGTCTTTCCTTGGCAGCGAACTCAGCACCATTTTCCGTAAATCTCTTCTCCAGTTCTTTCAACGTTGGTGCCAATCTCTCAGAAGCACTGATGTTATTGAACTCATCTGTAACCTCCATCAAATTGAGGGGAAGCTTCTCAATGACCTTGACATATTTCAAGGGGAAAACCACTACTTTCACGTTCAAGCCAGGCAAATCGTCCAAATTCACAGACGTGATCGTGAAATCATACGGGAAAGGGCGGGTCAAGGTATATCCTCGAGCCCACTTGCCATCCTTGGTTTCAAAAATATATACCTCATCCCCAGCATACAAGTTCTTGAAATTGTCATTTTTCAAGGTTGGGTGCTTATCGAAGGGGAGAAAGGGTTTCCAGAGTCTCCCATGAAGAAACAGGTCAGTTGGCACCCAAGTCATAGCTGCAAGACGAATTGATTTTTTTTTTCTTTTTTTTCTTTTTTTCGCTTACTTCCGGCTTAATTAATTGATTGAGCGGTATGAAGTAGCTGCTAAGAGATTTTTCTCGTCTTGCTTCTGTTGGCTCTAGTCCTGGATCGATTGTTAGATACGTGGACGATTTGGCGAGGTTTTTTCGCTTAACTATCTGAGCGACGCGGCGGGGCGTTGGTGTGCAGATCCCGCATGGGTAATTTAGCTCGATTAGGAAAGCGGAAAGAACAGAAATTAAAAAGCTGTTCAAAACAAGGGCAACACCTAGAAGAAGGAATTGTCTTGTAATTATCTAATGCTGATATCAATTTTTTAGGTATCAACTGATATCAAAAAGGAGAAGGCGCTTTTTCGATTTTTCATGGCAATGTTTGTAGCTAGTTAGTGTTCTCATTTCACTGATTATTTTTAGTTTTTCAAGAGACAGAGAGGGAATTTCAATTCAAAACGATTTTTTTTTTCTCAAGTGGTTAGAACAGAATGCGAAATTTATCTGTTGCCATGTTCAGACGGTAATAGCTGAATATACGTTGTATGGTCTCATCACAACTAAGGAGTACAAGTGTCGTTCATTTTCAGATAGGGGCACATCGCCCTCAGCCTTGGAGGCTAAATGAAGGATATCAGGTAGTGTACGCTTCAAGAAGTTCTGTCCTTATCCGTGTTGAAGCAGGTTTTCTCTATCATTTTGCATTCCTTGTGGTTTGTTTGCTGAGCATATGATGATACTCAAACCTGACCATCCAGGTTATCTTGTAGCAAAATAGATCATCTACACGCTTCTCCTCAACAAGTGAATAGTATCCTTAAGCCCTTAAAAGCCTTTCGTCCGAAGTTACTTAATCAACTAAGCAAATCCAGACCTGGCCTCTTGTCACCCAGTCCAAAATCTTATGTGCAAGGTAGCGGTCAGCCACTTCAAAGTAGTCGATACCCGTGCAATTGTCTAGAATGCCTATTAAAGCGATGTTGTGACTAGCTTCAGAAATTTCTTTCAGACAGATATTCAAACCTCTGAAGCACCTTGATCATGTGTTTTCTGGTAACACACTGCTTTCATCTGACTTTCCTGCACAAAGTTCTATTTTGGGTTTTATTTTTCTATTTTTCTAAAAATTATTGATTTTTTTTTTTGGTTTTTGAATTTAGTTTAGCCGAATCTGTCCAGCAGACTTCAGGCTAGGCAATGGATGTCGGCTCGGGCTAATATTTCTGTCCAAAGCCTGGAAAGGTCATCCAAGAAGGAAGTCCAAATATTGGCAGAGTTTCCAAGTCTTGCACAGGTAAATAATTAGAGTCCTTTTCATGCTCTGATTCAGTTATTGTAGAAACTATCGTTTCTTTGTTATCCAAGAAAGACTCCTCAGCGTATTGGGCCATTTCACTCCCACTTCCATTCACGGCTCGAGGAAAAGGAATACCCACAAGATCCTCCACTGGCGAATTAAAATCATCAATAGCGTGCGTCACATCGTCTGCTGCGAGGGGAATGGTTCTCTCCCTGCGAACACCAAGCTTCAAGTTGGCAACATCCATCATGATCTGCTTGGTACGAATTTCGAGTTCTATGCGCACATGGTCGACAATACCAAGACAGTCGTTAAACTCTTCTAAAGTGTCGGTGAAGGAAGCAACAGCATAAAGATCCTCGTCCAATGCGAATGCCATCAGGTCTCGGATGTAGTTGCCGAACCCGGAGCTGTCGTACACCCAATGAATGTCCTCCCTTTTAGTGACATGATCTGAGAGAAACTTCCTGTAGGTGCCCATGATCTTTTCCCGGCTCACCAAAGCGAAACGTGCGATCTTAACCATTGTTTTCACGTAATTCAAGTCCTCATGGCTCAACTGGAAAACAGTCTTTCGTAACAGAGTCAAAATTGAATCGGAAGAGACAAAAGACTCCATCAACATATTTGTTCTGCATTCAACTTCAACTATTGAAGCGGGGGTGTTGTTGGCACTGCTCATGTAGTCAAGAAGCAAAGCAAACATCTCCCCAGCCCCATGCAACTGATCCGCGACCTCGAAGATGGAATTTCTGATCTCGGCCAAATAATGAGTGTAGTGCAAGATCTGGCTTTGGGCTACCTTGACGTAGTTTTCGAGAGAGAAAGTACAGCACTCCGAAATATGATCAACAACAATCTGGAAGTCTTCGGGCTGTGCTCTTTCTTCGAGGCGACCAATCATCTCGCGGCAGTCCATAATCTTCTTGTTCATTTCGGAATTCATGGCTGCCCTTTTCTCCTCACTTAGTGACTGCTTGAAGTGCTTGTTGAACAAATTTGGAGTTTTCTCAGCTTTCGTGTTCTTCAATATCCCCTTACTTGCGGCTTTTTTGTCCGTCCTTGGCTGATTCTTGTCAGAAGAGTCAGTTACCACAGAAAACAAATTATCAGAGAAGGTGATTTTCGTTTGTCTTGGAGAATCAGCGCTATCTGTGCTCTCAAGATTGGCAATCTGCTGAATGATGTTGTTTAACTTGGGCAAAAAAGCAATCTTCCTCTTGGCCTCGTTGGTTATGAAAAGATCCCTTCCTTCTGAGAAGTCTTTTCTGAGCCTCTGCCAGTCAGCGCTTTCGTCCAAAACAAGTGCCCCCCATAAAGGTTCCGCGGGGACATTGTTTTCAGGTTGTGTTCCACTCTCTGAGCTAGTCTCACCTTGCAAGTTTTCAGCACCGTGCAACATTTGGAGCATCTCTGATTCTTCCATGGTTCTGAACGAGAGTCCAAAATTAGAGAGAGATGAATCTTCTTCAACTGGACGACAAGAATCCTCGGAGTTAGAAAATTCAAGGTGGTGCTCACTTGCTTCGTTGAACACTTCTTCAGTTGTGCCAAAGAGCTTCGTCACTATCTTGAGCTCTCTCATAAACTCTTGCGAACATTTGGAAACCAAGTCTCCAAAGATGGGGTTCACAGCTACTTCTTCGAGGTTCTCAATTGACGCACCAGTGTCATCTTCCGGGATGTTCTCAAGTTCAGCAAGCTTGGGCAAATTCTCAGAAACAGGCACATGTTTGAAAAACGCATCGTTTCCCTCAGCATCTAAAGGCGGTTGAGAAGTCTTCCAGTCAATCGAGGAGCTGTTGTCGCTCTGGTAAAGATCACTATTTTCAAGCAAATCTTCGCAGGAAGCTCTAAAAATCTCGTCAATCTGCTTGGTAAACTCCTCTGCGGCGGCGATAGGCGAGTCTTTCACTTCGAATCCTCCCTCCCTATACTGCTTGAAAACCTCCACGAGCTGTTCGTCAGCGGTTCCGTGTTTAGAAAATGAGTCAGTGGCGAGCTTGCTCGTAAAGATCTCTTCAATGTTTTCCCCAATGGGGGATGGAACTGGACGTTTTGGTGAACTTGGAGGTTTGAAGATGGTGAGGGAAAGATTAAGTCTGCCAGATTTCGAGCTGGTGCTAGTTCCCGGTGGCCTCAGGACAAAACAATTCGAGGTTTGGTTTTCACCTAAAGTTTTGGAAATTGCGCAGCTGCCAGTATCGCAGCTGATAGAAGTTATCACTGTAGGAGCTCTCGTCGTCATCTTCATCCCTTTTCCTTTCGCACCGAAAATCCCATATTCACCAGGAAGGCCAATATCACCAGAAGGCAAAATCACGCGAATTCTTGAAACATCTACGTCACTCCAGACAGATTCGTTGTCCTCAGTTTCCTCGGACGATGGCCCCAGTCCATAAAGATCACCCTCAGATAGGCAGAGCGAAGAAGAAGAAGGAATGCGCCTGGACCCACAGATCAAAACGTTTTCAGTCCTCACAAAATTGGAGCCATAATCCGAATTGGCATCTGCGGCATAATAAAGCTCCGGCCTGAAATCGTGCTCCCAGCTCTCGTAGGTCCGTTCGAAAGTGAGAACAATCTCGCGATTGGTGTTCCCGCATTTTGCAGCCACGCGCCCACGCACTTTTCGCAGCCACTGAGAGAGTTTTCTGCTAAGAGCCTTCACCTTCGCTTTTCTCATAATTTTGGGCCAAATTTTAGTGCTAGAGTGGATCTCCACGGCTTGAACAGAATCTGACCTAAATTGGTCAGAATTGCAAGACTGTACTACCCTGTATCCTGAACCTGCTCCATCGTTGTCAATTTTTGGAGTGGTCGCAAAATGCTGCTGGAAGCCAAGGTTAGTGGGCAGAACTTGTCTATTCGTAAGAAGTGGCTTCACTGTTCCATTGAGCCAAGCTTCCACTAAAATTTTCTTCGAGACCCTCGCATTACTTTCGTTCTGCTTCAATTGTCCGGGAGTTACCTCTCCAAAAGTATCGCTTTTCTTCCAGTTGAGCGCCCTCGTAGATGCTCTACGAATACTTCTTCTTGGGTGCCTCGCTGTCCGCAAAATTCTTTCCCACCTACGCAAAGCACGTGCTTTTAGGCCGTGAGGCAAATGCTGGGAGAAGTTTCCGCGCACCACTACAGTGTTTTCGCTCAGTGCGGATTTTGGGGCACAAACACCAAGAGACAAGCTTTCGGTTTCTTCTGGGCTTCCACTTCCAGTAAATCTGCCGAATTTTCCATCTTTGTGTTTTGTAGTAGCTGAGAAATCAGTGGATACAAAATCTTCTACTGGGGAATTCTCTGTGGCTGAAGTCGCGGTCCCGAATTCAGCCTTGCCCTCGTTAGTCTGGGTCATCTTTCTGAAAACAGAAGCGTTTCTAAGAGCCCCCCTAGCTTCTTCCGTGTAGCAGTCGGAAGCGAAGAGAGCAGAAATCAAATCAAGCGCCTCCTTGTTTTCTTTTCTAGCTTCGCCCATTTCCCAAAGGTTCGGGAGTTTTTTTGAGTAACCTGGAGAAGAACGAAAGGAATTGGAAGCCCAAGGCTTGAAGCTCGAAGAATCAGTCAAATTTTTCGGAAAGAGATGGACATCCATCTTCGATCCAGCCTCTGGATCAGCAGATCCAATGGCCTCGTAAGCCCGAGCTTCCTCCATGAACCAGGTAGAGTCCATATTGTAAGGGCCGGGCTGGGCTGCACTTTAGAGAACTTAAAATGCTTAAGAAATCCGAAGAGTTCTTTTAGTTGTCTTTTCGTCAGGCAGTGAGGTAAAAATCGTCTTTTTACAGTCTAGAATGGTTCACTTTCTAAGATTGACGAGAAGAATAGTTGTATAAAAACGGCGGTTTCGAGTGCGAGAATATCCTTTTTTATAGCTCAAGTTTTGGTTCACAAAAGGGAGTAGTTGAAGCTCTCACCAACACTGGGAGCCACTATGTATGGGATACAGCTATCGCGAACACCAGAGAGAAAAGGCAAAGTCATCTTTCAAAGAGACTCAAACTTAACCTTTGGGATTACTCCCTTGATTCTGAAATGCCTTATTTTCTCCTTAGATGTAAAATCTTCAAACACTTTGGTAACAACAATGCTTGAGCATTGCATAGGCGCACTGTTGATGGTTTGGCCGTAAGAACTATGGAAACCAAGTGGGGCTTTCTACTGCGATAATTATGCTAGATCAACTTTATACTGGCTGAAAACATTTTACGATTTCCACAAGGATAGTTAGTAATGATAATTCAAAGCTTTGGTGACGGTTACTCAATGGATAACCGTAAAGGCCGATGCGATTGATCTCCAGGTCTGGTGCACCACATGCTGCGATTTATAAAGTTTGAGGGAATAGTAGGTACGTGAATACAGTATTGCGAGCTTAACCGGTATTGGGCAAAGTATCTGAGAAGTCATTACAACTAGTTCTCTAAAAAGAAGAATTTTTATCCAAGTGCTGACAGCTGTGTCTTCCGTAACAAAGGGCCTCTTTTAGCGATGGAGCCCATCGAAGGAAAAGTAGAAAATTCGATATGAATCTATCCTGAGTTTTTATAATCTTTTCAATTATGCCATCCAGTCCACAATCTTGTGTGCAAGGTCTTTGATCTTGCGCAAATTGTACTCTTTGCCCCCGTCCCATATGTAAATGTCCTTTTCCCTTCTACCAGAGTCAAAGTCCAACGCTTCAAGACTCGAAATTCTTGTTCCCCTGATGAGCCAGTGTCCTACGTAAAGCACGGCAAACATGATGAAAGTGCCGTAACTGGAGAAGAAAAACATGGTGCTCCAGCATCCTTTCAAGAAAACCACGTATCCCATTGAAAGTAAAATTACCGAAGATCCAAATAAGCCGAAAATGGCACTGTAAGGCTGGAATAGCGACCGGTAGGGGTACGCCTTATCATCCCTGCCTATAATATCCGGGCGTCGCTTTAAACCATAGTAAAACCTCACAAATGAGAGACACATGGCAAACCACACAAACACACCGGAGGATGAGATCAAGCTTGTGAGGTTCTGAAATACCACCGTCGCTCGCAGCGAAACGACTGTATAAGATGCTAGTCCTGGAATCACCGATACCAACACTGCATAATAGGGCGTACCGTATCGGTTACACTTTCTCAAAAAGCCCGGTGCTTTTCGCTGTAACGAGAGTGAATAGATTGTTCTCGAACTCACGTACAAATGGGAGTTTCCGCATGATAGGGCGAAAAAAAACAAGAAGGCATTTACCACGCTGCTCCAGCTGCACGACCCGGCACTTTGAAATGCCACAATCCACGGACTCTGGGACCCGTTCCCAAAGCCAGAAACGATCTTGGCGTCATTGGCACATTGCGCTCCCCCAACGTAATTTATAGCGAAGTTGCTGTCGAATTGGTTGGGTGAAACACCAGTCGTGCCAGTATAGTACCGAAGAAGCCTGGGGTCGCCTGCATATATGTTCAACGACACCACAAACGACGACAAGCAGTAAAATAGGAGGATTCTCCAGAACACTCTATTGGTGGCAGAAGGAAGTGCCTTCCTCGGGTCTTTGGCCTCACACGCAGCAATACACACGATTTCTGTGCCGCTATAAGCATAGGATGCAACGACTACCGCCACTAGAAGCGAGAGAAAACGACCCAAATTGCCTCCAATTCCTTCGTTTTCGGGGTCAGAGCCGTCGCTAAATAAATTGAACGTGGGACGAAACGTGCCAAAAATCAAGTTGTGCTCGAAATCGGACTTCAGGTGCTCCCAGTACTTGAACCCAATGGCACCTTTGTCACCAATACCGCCGCGGTTCACCACGATCATCACCACGATTCCCAAAAAAGTAATCACCACTTTCATCAAGCTGGTGATATACTCGATCTCACCAAAAACACGCACGCTCAGGATGTTCGAGAGAATGCATATGAATAGGAATAGCGTGACAAAGCCCGCTGTTGAGCCTGCGTTAGTCATAATCTCCGTGCTAGAAAAGTAACTCAAGATGATCACCAGCGCTACTATTTCACCCGCCAAGCCGAACGCAAAACTCAAAAAGTAGAGCCAGCCTGTGGCAAAGCCAAAAGATTCGTCCACAAACCGCGAACTTAGACCGGAGACTCCGTCCACGACCGAGACAAACGTCACCATTTCACAGAAAGAAACCACTGTTGCAAGCACCACGAGTCCGACAAGGAGCATGGCTAATACTGTACCCAATCCTCCAGCGATCGTGAACGCTTTCCCCACATTCAAGTAGAGGCCCACTCCCAAAGTGCCACCCATGGAAATCATCTGTAAATGGCGCACCTCGAGCTTTCGGTGGAGGTAGGTACGCTGATTGTGTACCTCCGACGAATCGGCCGAAAGTTGAGACTTTCGCAGGTTGGCTTCAGATTTTGAAACGTCGCTCTTCGTGTCGTCCACAAGACGTGTTTTCCATGGAAATGCGAACCTGAAGCGCTTTCTGGTTCGAACTTTCTCTGTGTTTTCGTCCTGCTGATTGTATAATTTATGGAAGTCTCCAGCTTCTAGAACGGCAAGCACGTTTGATCCCTCGGAGAGATGGTTTTCTGATAGCTTTTCCTGGATTTGCTGATCGAGTTCGGAAAGCCTGACAAACTGATGGAACTCGTCAAGCTGCGAAACATGGAATACAGACAGAGAACTGGGGTTTATGTCGAGTGTTTTCGCTGCGCTTTCGTACATTTTCACGTACTTGAATTTGTTCCGCTGGTCAGAGTTCTGGGCATCGGCCACAGCCAACCGTGACCCTATAGCCTGGAGAACACGAGGATTTAGCGCGTATTCAACACTGATATCCTTGGAGGCACTTGAAGGTGGAGTTCTATCACTTATATCTATAGATTCATTGTGATATCTGGTGGAATCTTTGGTTTCCAGCAGTCCCGAATACGCCCTACCCGGAGACCCCTGCATAGAAACATCACATTTGATTTGACCGTTTTCACTCCTGGAAAAGCCTGGGGAGCTTGTTTTGGATCGAGGAGGTCTGTTCTGCAAGTTCCTCGTGTTAAATGTTCCAAAAAGCGCACGCGAGCCCAAATCCAGAAACGAAGAACTTGAGTCTGAGCCTCCTACAGTAGACTCCGATTCTTCCCTTATCTGGGGGAATAGAGGGAACCCATTATGTGTGAGCGACGAGAGGGACAGTGTGTCCAGGTCATCATGCGCCATGAGCCATCAACGATAATGATTATCAGATGTAGAGTTCAGTCTGTGGAAAAATGATGGGGTACTGATAGTACAACTGGTGCTTATGGATGACATATAAAACGGCTACGTGCAGGCAAGAGATAGTGAAGGGATCCTTGGGAATACGACAGGAAAAGATAGAAAGACATTGGTTCATCATATCGTCCGGGATTAATAAAATATGAATTGTGATCGTTTTACTTGGAGATACATGTATCTCAAAAGAAGGAGCTACAAGAGGAACATTTTGATCGCTCGTGGTGGTACATAAAGAATTCGTAACGCATACCAATCTGAGACAGATAAATTTGCTATTCTTTTCAACTTTTATTCGCGATCTATGACCTCACAGAGAACGACTAAAAGTTTGCGTCAGAAACCGAAGGTGTAATGGTAACGACACTGTGCCCCAGAGTGTGAGCAAGCCCATCGAGCCCCAGGACGAAATATCCAAAAATAGCAATAACAAGTTATGTCATCAGTGATGACGTTTCAGCTGTTACACTGAAAAGAACAGATACTACACTTGATCTAAGCCAAATGGCAAAGAGATTTGGTTTCAAAAATCATGGTTTGCAAGGGGATCAGGTGCTTATATAGTGGCGCGCACGGGCCGGGTAACCCCCATCGCCTTGATGCGCTCGTTCTTTCCAATATGTTTAGCAGCGCTGTCACGTAAGAAAAACCCTACACAGGTTCACGAGATATATTTCTGCACGAAGAAGAGGCAAGGGCAAACGGAGTTCCAATCCTGAAAAATGGAACATTGTGGAAGTCCGCGCTTGGCGTTGCCCCGCAACGGGCCAAAACTATAAATAGGGAAACTTTCCACACAAGGCTCCCATTGGCCTACAGCCAAGCAGCGCAGTGTAAAGCCGCAACCCCAATTCCATCACGTTCGACGAGGCTCGATTTTTTAGCGCTGGAACGCGATCGAATTCTATCGACGCGGTGGCAACGTCTATGCCTGCGGGAGGTACGGGCTCAGTGCTGGATAAAGGACAAGGGTACATGCAGCCGCCCAAAGAGGAAGGAGCGCGAGCCGCACATCTCATCGCTAAGCACCGTGGGAGGTCTAATTTTTCAAGTTAAATAGCGTGCCATTCCGCCTTCCCCACCCAACTCTAACCAGATTTTCTCACAACTATAGACCACATACCAGCAGCGATGTCTTATAACAGATTTAGATACAACAGAAAGTCGGCCAGACCTTCCAACAGAAGATTCGAGGGAAGAACGGAATACAACCCACACTTCCAGAGACATCACTATGCTGGTGCTGAAAGAAGATCTCACCACGACGCTTCTAGACACAGCCATCCTTCCAGATACGGCAGAAGATATGCGAGATATCACTACCCACAGCCATCTGGCGAGGTGTTCATTGAGGAGCCAGAAACCGAGTCTGACGGCACCGATTCCGAGAGCGAATATGACGGATACGCAATTAACCAATCCGATGACAAGAGAACCTACGACTTTGATTTGCAAAGCAATGATGAGGAGTACGACTCCGACTCCGACCTCTACTTCGACTCCGATGGCTTGCCTGAGGGTGAGTACGAGGAGGTTTTCGTCATCCCAGAGGACTTCGATGGCGTTGATTTGAACGACGTGCTTGAAAACGAAGCTATTGACGCGTTGGAGGCTGAGGGCGCTGTCAGAGACGTTAACGACGACTTGCTCAGATACTACGACTCCGAGTCCGACTCTTCTTCCGATGAATACGACTCCGACCTCGAGTCCGAGATCATCTGTGCCGAGTCTTGCGACTCCGACTGTGAGGAGGACATGTGCGGCGACTGCTGCATGGACTCCGACTCTGAGTCCAACTCTTCGGAGTCCGACTCTGAATCCGAGTCCGATGATTCTGAGGCGGACTTGGAAATGGACTCCGAGGAAGAATTGGAAGACCTCAGATTGGCCTTGGCTCAAGTGATCGACTCTGACGACGAGATCTCCTCTTCCGAGAGCGAAGATGACGACATTTTCATCGAGGTCGATTCCGACTTCTACGAGTCCGAGGATGACGACGACATTGTCGTTGAAAACGAGGACGATGAGAGCTCTTCTTCTGATGACGAAGGCATCACCATCTACAAGCACCGTTTCGACTTGCCAGACCGTTATGACAGCGATAACGACTCCACCGACCCAGAGTTGGAAGTATCTGACGACGAGTTGCTCCGAGCCAACGACTCCGACGATGAGTTTGATGTTATCGACTTGAGCAAGGACTTGAAAGACTCGAAAGACTGCGAGTTGCTCGAGCTTGACGACAACACCTACAAATTGAACCTTAGACTCCCATCGCTCATCAAGTCGGACTTGAAGATTAACTTTTTGAAGAACGAGAACGAGTTGGTGATCAGTGGAAAGTTCAACTTTAAGTTTGACGAAACCGACAGCGAGGACGATGAAGACGATGAAGCCGAGGAGATCAACGAAGAGGACAAGGCTGACGAGAACGAAAAAGAGGAAGCTGCCGAGGAGTCCTCTAGCTCTTCGGACTCTGACTCTGACTCTGACTCCGAATCGGACTCCGACTCCGAATCTGACGACGAAGAAGAGATTATGGAGGACGCTCAGGAATTGATTAAGGACTACCAAAATCATGAGATCCAATTTGAGAAGAGATTTGTCTTCGACAAGATTATCAAATTCGACGAGATCAAGGCGTACTTCTTGGACAACGGCGAATTGGAGTTGACTATTCCTAACGAAGGGGTTGAGATTGACAGCGCCAAAAACAATGTTTCCATTTCTATTGAAGGCCAAACAGAGCTGCCAGAGGCCCTTGAGGCTGAGGCTGAGGTTGCTGAGTTGGAGGCTGTCGCGGAGGCCGTGGCCGAGGCTGCTGCTGCGGATGTTGAGATGGCAACTTAAGGCTGGTTCTTGACAACACATCGACGCTGAGCATTTCACGAATACTCATGAGACATTTACTTCTTGCATGGCCCTTTTCGAAGAGCCCTTTGTACTATAGAGTTTAATCGCTTTACTGATTAATATAGTGGTTTGAAATACAGCCATGATGACCATACACTCGATCCTAGCACAAGATGTAAAGACTCATCCCGATTTGGAAGTCCCCGAGACTCCAACAGGGTATTCCGTTGACACGGAAAAGGTTAAGAAAATTAAGGAAAAGACGAAAAAAAAACCCCCTCTCGAGGGGAAAAGATGAAAAAGGCAAAAAAGGTAAAAAAAAGGTGTATAGATTAATGTTTGTTTTATAAGATTGCGTTTTTGTAGCTACCCAAGGGTCACTAGAATCACGTACAATTGGGGCATGGTGCAAGAGGAATTTACAGGGTGGGGTGCTTTCTATTATCGGATATATATTGTGAGTGTTTTGCAACCATTTCAGGTGCAGAACACGCATGACCGGTTCGCTACGTGCCATCGTTGGTGGATCGTGCCAACTATACGAGGAGGTCTGAAGCGAGATAGGTGATAGTTGAAACCGAATTACTCATTTTTCATTGAACGGAGGTATTTAGTAGTTACCATCGCTTTTTAGCCTTTTAGCCTAGTTTTAGTTCACCTAGAATAGGTTTGGTTGTGGGCAAGACTTTTTACCCAATCCGGGCAGTGAAAGAAATATGCAGGAGAGCAACAAACTCAAAGCTTCTTCGGGTTTACGAAGCAATGTATCAGCTCAACAAACGCATTATATATGAATCAGCCCATCGGATGTAGCTGACGTCAGAAAGAGAGAAAGGAAGAATACAATACGCATTCATTACATTATACCAGGTATAACTCACTATACGCTTACTTGATCACCTGCTGACGACCGTCCCGATGAAGCACCTATCAGTGATTCTTTATATCACATTTGCCATAGCTTTTGAGTGGCCATGGGACAAGGAAACTACATCGCTCCAAAGTGCCTTGCCTACGTCTTCGGGAGATACTTTTATGTCAGGTATTACCGATTCAATGGACGCGGCCGCATCTCTGTCGTATTTTGCTAAAGGTCAGGCATATGCCCCCAAAGCCACACCGTGCCCGTCAACGCCTATACTTAGAGAAGCACTGAACATATCACAAGCTGAAGATGAATATGTGAGAAACAGACACGAAGTAACCAACAAAAATTTGGTTACGTTCTTGAGTAAAGTGGCCAACTTATCGGATTTCAATGCCCAGGATTTCGTAGACAATTCCGAGCGCAATATCTCAATAGGGTTGGCATTCAGTGGTGGGGGATATAGAGCCATGCTCTCTGGAGCAGGAATGCTCCTAGCACTCGATGACCGATTTCCAGACCTGACCAACTCAGCGCTTGGCGGGCTTCTACAGAGCTCCACTTACATAGCAGGATTGTCCGGTGGGAGTTGGCTAGTAGGCTCTTTGGCAGTGAACAACTGGATATCTGTAGCGGACATCATTGAGGAAAATAGCGGCTTGTGGGATCTCAGCGACCTGATTTTCAACCCCAGTGGAATCAACCTAGTTAAGACTGTGTCCTACTACAATCAGTTGAGGCAAGCCATAGGTGCCAAAGACGACGCAGGTTTTGAAACGTCAATCACTGACATCTGGGGTCGGGCGCTTTCTTACCAATTTTTCAACGAGAGCTTCTATCATGGTGGAGAGAACTTTACATGGACGGGCGTGACCCAGTTGCAGAGCTTTGAAGACCACGAAATGCCATTCCCAATATTGATAGCCGACGGCCGAAACCCGGGCACGGAGATCATTAATTTGAACTCCACTGTATTCGAGATGACCCCTTATGAGTTAGGGTCCTGGGACCCCAGCCTTCGAACCTTCATTGACAGCAGGTTTTTGGGAACGAGTCTAGATAATGGAACTCCAAATGAAACATACTGTGTGACGAATTTCGATAACGCAGGGTTCGTCATGGGAACGTCATCCTCCTTATTCAACCAAATCTTGTTTAAGGTGGAGTCCCTGAGCTTGAACTGGGCAGTTAAAAAACTTCTTACGTTGACACTTAGCTCGTTTCTGGAATCCAACGCAGATATTGCCACGTACGAGCCAAACCCGTTCTACAATTCCGAGTATGCGGAGCTGGAACTGTTGATCTCTAGCAGATCGTTGAACCTTGTGGATGGCGGAGAAGATGCCCAAAACGTGCCATATTATCCGCTTATTCAGAATAGCAGAAACGTCGATGTGATTTTTTCCTTTGACAACTCTGCCGACACATCTGAAAAATGGCCAAATGGGTCGGCTATTGAGCACACATTCAAAAGGCAGTTCACCACCCAAGGTTACGGCACACCATTCCCATTTGTGCCATCGTACGAGACCTTCCTTGATGAGGGCCTCAATAAACGACCGGTATTTTTTGGGTGCAATGCATCAAGTCTTGATAGCTTGGTCACATTTCATGGGCTGAGAAATATCACGGATGTGCCTTTGATCGTGTACATTCCCGCTTCACAGTACCTGTACGAAGCAAATACAAGTACTTACAAAATGAGCTATGAGAATGACGAAATGTTGTCGATGATTACCAACGGATACGAGGTAATGTCTTTGAATAATAGAACAGATGACACAAACTGGAATAAATGTGTGGGTTGTGCTATTATACGGAGAGAACAAGAGCGGAAAGGGGAAGATCAGACAGATGAGTGTAAAGAGTGCTTTCTGAACTATTGTTGGACCGGAGGCGTGGAAGATAGCGCGCAGCCAAATGCCATCAGCGCTTTGCAAAGTCTCACACAATCCAGCACACTCACCCTGGATTCAAGTACGACTAGCAGCAGGGCGCCAAGCTCACTGAAATCTTCGAGTCTGAATACAGAGACTTCGGCTACTACAACCAAATCCAAGACTAAATCATCTGGCGCTTCGCCAACAGGGCGAATGGGGTTGTTTCAGATGATAATGACTTCTGTGTTGACGCTAATCTCCACGATATGCTGAATAATCAGATTGTCATTTCTAATTGCGGCGTTCCAGAACTCATTGGCACGTGACGTAGAAGTAAAATTTTAGCAAGTACGAATACATTCGTGAAATCCAAACGACAGAATTTCTGTTGAAATCTAGATTATTTTTATGTTGTAGCCAAGTACGAGTTCAGTACAAAACACAATCTCCTTCTCGAAGACGAGTTGTGACACCATAACACGGATTAATGTGGTCGTGGAGACAAACTCACATATGCAGCATTTTTAGTTATGCGATATTTCTAATCACCCCAGCAAAATTTTCGCTTTATCGGATAAATTTCGCGAAGCTGGTCCAATTGGGGGTGAATGGACTACGGAGTTTACCAAGAATATACATATGTAATCCGTTCGCGGAGATAATTTTGCCTTTTTGCCAGATATCCGCGGAATTTAAACAAATGCGGTTGACAAGCGCACCATAACCTACAAGTAGATGACGCATCCTTTATACAGGAGATGCATGGATCTGTGGTCGGCAAAGTCTCCTCCCCCCTCCAAACCATTCTGCGTTGATTCTTATATGGTGGATAATGACTTTGATCTTGCCTCAGGGGTCCCTAATTTTTACTTGTTTCTTTGCGAAAAATCTTATGGGAATGACAAAGCGGTTTGAAAAGGGGTTTACCGGGTATCTATTTTTTCCCTCTTGTTCTTTCGGTCTTGTCTTGTATACATGCCGCTATCTTGCATATACGCAGCATCGTAAATGACCGCCCAGTGGCTTGTCGGCAGCAATCTAAGTTCCAAGAGAAAAAGCATAGTTCAATCATGTAAAATAAAATATAGAATGTGAAGAGGTGAAATGCCAGAAAGACTTATGAAATCGGAATAATCGAAACAATCGAAAGCCCCCGACCATACTGTCAAGTGAGATCTATTAGTTTGAAATCTGGCGACCTTGTACTCTTGTGCGTCCCACACTCTGCTTGAAATACCTTGGTGGTGGGTTGCGGCACACGCCCCAGTTCTCCATATCATGCAACAGCAAACATGGCCGCTTCTACTATTCGCACCCAATATAAATATCTATCTTATGCCAGCAGTAGATCTCGAACCAACGAAAATTTAAGATCATACAAACCTATCAAGAATGACTGTTACACCTGCCACGGTCTTTGTCTCTGGGGCCACCGGCTTCATCGCCCAGCACATTATCCAACTACTCCTCGCCAAAGGATACAATGTAGTGGGCACAGTGAGATCCACCGAAAAAGGTGAACACCTCAAGAAATTGCTCAATTCCGAGCACTTTTCGTACGAGATTGTCAAGGATGTTGAGCCAGAAGGCGCTTTTGACGAGGCGTTGAAAAAACACCCAGAGGTTTCTGTTTTCCTTCACACTGCATCGCCTTTCCATTTCAAGGTTACTGACATTGAAAAGGAG
Source organism: Metschnikowia kunwiensis (assembly GCA_030583255.1). NCBI lineage: Eukaryota > Fungi > Ascomycota > Pichiomycetes > Serinales > Metschnikowiaceae > Metschnikowia > Metschnikowia kunwiensis. The sequence goes on from JAJMHQ010000019.1 coordinate 82,155, forward strand.
TTGCTTTTGCCCGCCGTCAACGGTACGAACAATGCCTTGAGTGCGATCAAAGCCTACGGACCCCAAATCAAGCACGTGGTAGTCACGTCTTCTTATGCTGCGATGATGGACCTTTCCAAAGGTAACGATCCTAACCACGTGGACAATGAAGAATCGTGGAATCCTATTACGTGGGAGGAAGCCAAGAAGGGTCCATTGCAGGGCTATCTTGGGTCTAAAACGTTCGCGGAAAAGGCCGCCTTAGACTTCGTCAAGAAAAACAAGCCAAACTTCACCATTAACTACGTGAACCCAGTGTACGTATTTGGCCCCCAGGCTTTTGATTCCGAGGTCAAGGATGAGCTCAACACTTCGTCGGAGATCATCAACAGCTTGTTGCAATTGGGCAAAGACTCGAAATTGCCTGAGCATGCTGGCTCCTTTGTTGACGTCAGAGACGTGGCCAAGGCTCACTTGGTCGCTTTTGAGAGCGGCTTATCCAACCAGCGTTTATTCTTGACGAGTGATAAGTTCACCACCCAGGATTTGTTGGACATTTTGAACTCCAACTTCGAGTCCTTGAAGAAAAAGTTGCCAACTGGAAACCCAGGTGCAGGTAAGGAGATCTCCGCTAAGACGTGTCAACTCGACAACACCGAGACGCTTCAGATCCTTGGATTCACTTTGATTGACTTGAAGACGTCGATCGTGGACAGTGTGACCCAGATTCTCAATGCCAGAGGAAAGAACTAGGTTTAGACACGCGTTTCATAGATTCTTTAGGATTTAGTAATGAAATTGGAGATATTTGGATTTATTCATGATCCTTTCACACATGGTCGCACTTGGACGTACCGTAGGAGGGCGGACTCAGGAATGAATACATGTAACGATTGTTCAATACAAAATATCTTAAAGCTGTGCGTATGCTTCTATGCGAGAACTGCAACACATTTGGGATTTAACCTGGAACTCTGTAAATGAGGAGGGAAAGTCATCACAGCCGTCCAAGACTCGAGAAGAACAAGATTTGATCAAAAGGGACTAGCAAGTAGCTGTTAGACATAACGTAGATTTAGCACGCTGAAAACGCCTTCATATTTTAGGTTGTAGTTCCCAATGAGAAATAAGAGAAGAAAATAATTCAGAATTGTAGAGTATCTCACAAAAAGGGGAGGAGAACTATCCCAGATCAAAATAAATCGGGTGAGTAAATATATTCTTCCCAGAGCTGACGTTTCTTCATTAATGATAGTTTTCCTGAAATTTGCCTTGCAGACTTTGGGAACTTGACTACATAATAATCTCCCGATCTGCCCACATAGCTGACCAGCATTGAGTTTAGGAGTACGGTAGCGGCGGGGAACCAAACAAAGCAAAACTGTTTCTGGGATTCTGATGGCGAGCCACTGCGCTTACTGCGCGTGCAGCCATTAGCTACTTCGCAAGTTCTTGTAAGAAACATTGGCATATGTCCAGGCAAAATACCAACAATGACCTTATTTTCCAGCTTGACTAGCAAGGGAAGCAAGATCAGGTTGATCGCACTATACTTTAACACCGTAAGAACTTGTGCACTACCAAATGCCAACAAAGATAATGTCCTTAATTAACACAACTATGCTTGTCTCATCACTGATAGCAACTCTAAGAAACAAAGACAGCCAGGAGAGGGGTTTTGTTGTGAAAAACATCGGCCCTCCTGTTTTAAAAAAATTGTGTCTCAGAAATTTGAGAAGGCTTCATCTAGCGAGTACTCACGAATGGTCCTGATATTGATAGTGAGGAGTTTGAGTGGTTGCCTGCTTCACTAAAACGTCACCTCTTCAACATAGAAGTCTTGGCCAAGAAGAATTGTTCGGAGAAAGAGTATTCAAAAGAACCTAGCTTTTACAAGACGCTTGTTTCATTTAATGCTGGAGGCAGTTCACTATCTCAGTTTCGATTGTTCCGATGCTCTAGAACAACAATTATTGCGGGACCTTGTAAACTTGAATGTAAGACTCTCAGGGCTAAATGAATGAGAAGGAGAGCCAGATACAGAGAGAAATAGTTACCAAGTTTGGCAGCATCCTATCAAATGGTGGAGGATGCTCAAAAATTAAGGGGAGTACTCATCAGTGAACTATTTGAGATCGAATAGAGTATCATCAAGAAGATTTCATGATTACTAGTTTGAAGAAACATAGCTTTTCCCTTGGAAGAACTTTCGAGATGATAGTGAAAAATGAGGGCATCATAAACGATTTGGGATTGACGATTTGAAATTACTTTCGATGTTTCCATAGCGCCAAATAATTTCAATCTGCATAGGTAATGCCTAACACCAAAGAAATAGAGGGAACTCTGGTTGGAGGACGAACTTAACAAACTGTTTCTTACACGAGAAGCTCCCGCTTTTCCTGAGCGTCAAATAACGTGCAAACTTTTTGCTCAGCGATGTCACACGCTTGGGAAAGAAGAGTCATTATGGTCTCCTGAAATCAAGGACAATAATATCCCAAACCTTGATTCCAATACAAGCGTTCATGTAACGAGTATTTACACAGGCCTTTGTAATATGAAAGAAGCCAGAAAAGCCAAACCTTAGTCAGTTTTGACGTCTCGGCTTTCTCAAATCTTCTGTCTGTTTCCATCTTATCTCTACAGATGCTCTCTTGAAACCTCTTCAACAAGTTCTGAAGTATTTTCCACCATCGTTGACAGCGAAGTAGAAGGTGAAGCAAAATCAGATGCAGTTCATTGGAACCTTACTTTTTTAAAGCAAGGTTCGATAGCTCGAGTAGAATTGGCGATAGCAAACCTGTATCCAGAATATCCTCTTTTGTGGATCGCAACAAGCTCAATGAATATCCCACTCAGAAACCCCGAAGTTGATAACAAAAAAATCCACGAAGAAGGAATATCCAAGCGTGGTCGATATTGTAAATTCTCCGGCTGCTCATAAATAGCTCAAACTTATATGGCTGTTCTTAAAGCCATGGCAAAAACAAAACCCTTTTCAAATATATATTGTGTGAGGATGCTTGGATGATGATAGTTAGGTGAGATTTTACGCTGTTGCAAAACATCAAATAGGGTCGTTTTCATGAAACTCCATCCTCAGCGCGGTTTGAAGTCGGTAGAGTAGCGAGAGCTTCCAATAGGTTTTGAAAACAGCTCTCGGTTAAAATTGCAAGGATCAAAATAAAAGAAGGAACCTGATCTCGGCATTTAACCACCTCGAAAAAAAATGACTCATGTCGAAATGACAAAGGATTACTCATTTTTATTTCCCAAATTCGGCGTTCTTGAATTCAGTAAACCAAAATTCGAAGAAACTACGAAGATCGTCTTGCGAAACTTGAAATTAAGTCACCGAATTCTGGATCGATCATCTTTCATTGCCATATATAAGGGGCTCCCCAAAGACCTCGGGATGGGTCCTTGAGTCTAGACGTCATGAAATCGCTCACAATTTTTGCAATGATGAACAGTCTCATGCGTACCACAGCAAGGTTAAGCAATATCAAAGAAATTAATGTTGGTCAGCCCCAACCTCCTAGTCAAGACGACGACGCGGTGAGAAAGATACACATTTCTTGGGTCAGAAAATTTGGTAACGAGGGAGGGGCAATTAAAGGAAGGCTTGGGTTTGGGGTTTACTTAAATAGGCGGGAGAGAAGAGAATCTTGGGAGGTAGAATCTTTGCTAGACATTATTTTTGAATATTTGATGTCGTTTATAGACGACAAAGGATTTGACGCTATATCGTTCGGGAAAGAGGCTACAAACTGGGGCAGTCAATTATTTTCCATTGACTCATGGGCAACCAATGTCTCTCCTTCATCAGGATTGGCAAGTCGACTTAATTTCTTAAGCGAGATAATAGAAGACATGAGGGAAGGGGCTGAGCTCTTGAAATCCTATGTTCTTGAAACTATGGACCATCTTTTAATGAAACGCGTAATTTCACTCAATATTGCACTTTTCGCATTATTCGACGCACATGGCATTCCTGGGTTTCATGAAAAAAGCATCGCAGACTCAATCCAGAGTTATGAAACAAAGTTACAAATTTTGGAGAGTGTGTTCGCAATGTTACCTGTTAAGTCGATCAAGGTAGAAGCCACGTTCACCAGTCAGGTGGTAGATGCACGAAAGAAACTCCACAGGCTAGCGAGCTTCATAAAAAATAAAGGAGATAACTGACCCGAAACTATCTTCTGATTTCTGATTTCGGGCCATGTCTTGAGGCCACTTTGGTTCACTGAGCTTCTTCCTTAGGGAGCAAATTTAATCGACAAAGCAAGTGACACACACCCATGTACGTATCTTTCAAACACTAAAATTTGTATTTTTTGGGGACCCAGAAAGCCAGGAAAAAACGGCTAACGTTTCTTGTAGAATTGATTGAATCTAACACAGTTTGCGGATTTGGATATCATATTCAGCTATTTTTCTCTCAAAATTCATCGAATACGCTAAACAACCAGGTGAGGGTTAATCAATAATCTTCAATCAAATACCTTGTGTGTTGTAAGTGTATGGAGCATTTAATTGATGAAAGGAAGAAACCCGCATGATAGATTCAGACATTATAGCAAGATGAAAGTACTTCTTTGCTCCTTGTCAGACAGTTTGAACAGCTGTGATTCATTGTTTGACACAGCCCTGTAGCAGTGCCTAAGCACCATGGAGGAATTCTAGATTTTTAGTACAATTTCAGTTGTAAAGAACCATTCTAGATTCATTAAAGTTATAAAAACACACTAAAACGAGCTTTGTACTTCGAAATATTCCAGTGATGAGAATTGGATCAGTCTTATTTGCAGCCGCGATTATACCGCAAATGGCTGCAAACTCAACGAGCTCTATCCGTACGCTACAGATCCCATCACAGATACCCCCGATACTTTTCCAGCTGTTGAGAAACGTTTGAAACCTTTTCTAAGGGGTTTGAAGTCGTTGGCGAACGTGACTGGGTTTGATGGTAAGATATTTCAGCGGTTTGCTGAGGCGCTTCATCAACTAATTGAAGAAATCGCCACCAGTATACTGAGTAACTTTCCTACTGATAAGGAGATCCACGACCAGCTCAGGTATGCTAGGCATGTTCTCAGTAATGTCAAACGCCAGTCGGTGCTTGAAGTATTACGGTGGAAGTAACACGGGCAATCATTTGTTGCGCAGTATGGTTCAGCTTAATGTGCAGCTTCTAGCGTTGCATGATTCACATGGCAGCCCTGATCCTGAGATAGATACGTACGGGCTGGAAGTGACCCTCAAAACGCAATACTTGAAGTTCTGGAGAGAAGTTTTTGAGAAATTGATCAATGTGCCGGAAGGAACTCAGTTCATGTTTGAGACACAGTTCAACCAGGCCGAAAACACTCTCCGATTGTTGGAAAACTACGAATTGAGTAGGAAGGAGAGTGGCGCAGTTGCATGAGGGTAATTATGGGAGAGTTGCGTAGACAGCCTAGGCTACTGTTAGTTTCAGGAACACTCCAAATAGTAATACCAAAAAGATGAAAAAGTAGTCTTGGAGGATTAGATGAAAAAACATAAGGATTCTTCTGTTGGTGAAACGTAATCCGATATTGTGTGCTTCCGGTCTACCTGACCACGATTGATGCTTGAAGCAACAATTATTGCAAAGTTACTGAGCGAGACCGAGAGAATGACCGAGAGGATGCAAAGACCCATCAAATGACATACCGGGATTTATGTCAGTGTCCCCTACAAAGAGCAAAGACTCATTTTCGAATATTTGAAAAATCTTTCAAATCATTCCGCCAGGAATACTGAAATAAAGCCGTCCAAAAGAAATAAGAAAACGATACCGTCCCTCATGTTACAAGCATTGTGAAACGTTATCAACATTAGAAAACATTAGGCGTGTTCGGAGTGAACAATGGTTACGTTATGAGCTTTTATTATTACTTAGTCGATTTCTAGTTTATAGCAAGTCACTTTTTTTTTTCTTATTTGAGAGCACGTGTAACAATCTTAATATCAATCATTAGTTGGTTAACAGTAAGGTTTTGTAGGTATTGCTTCATGAAACTTTGTCTAATGGTCAAATTCCTCAAATTCCATCAAACTAAATTTCAACATATCTCGCTGACTTTGATTTAGGTTGAACACAAGTTTGTTTTGTTCTTGCGCAAGATAACTACCTTGATGGGAGAGCGCTTCACCATAGCGTCCGTATTTTTACGGATGAGACCATTACAAGAAGCCAATTCAGGAACTAGGTTGGGAATTGAGCTGACACGCAAGTTGGGAACCAGATGGGAACCCATGTAACGGATGTGGCTATTACTACGTCTTCTCCTTTGGACCTGCTGTCCCTGATTCTCGGTATTCTTTGGCTGTCGATTTAAAGGAGATGGCGAGCAGGGAGGCAAAGAGGTTTGTCTTCAAGATTCGGGCTTATTCCTAAAAGGCGTCAAAATTGGTGGTTTTTTAAGACCGGAGAGGGACTAGTCGGAGTATTCCTGCGTCTCTCTCCTGTTTTTTCAGGAAAATCTTGGGCATTGCTTCCTGCGCTAACGACCGGGACCACATTGGGCGTCAAAGGAGGAAAGATTGTCGTAAGAGGAACCGGTGCAGGAATCGGAATAACCATTACGAGTGTGGCAGATGTAGGTTGGTGGTAATGGGTCTTCAATTGAGAGAATCTTGGTGGAAGGGTCAGTTATGGGCTTAATGGGATACGGAAACTCAATCTTAGCGATTGTTAAGCCTTTTCCTCGAAAAGCGGAAGTTGTCGCCCCCTCTATCGTCTAGGGCCTAGAAAGGATTCACGCGACTAATAAATCTAGGGTTCATTTCGAGAGCCAGGGCGAGGTATAAAAACTGGATGAGAATTTCGTTCTCGAATTTTGCTACAATTTCAGAGAGAGAGGCCTGACTCTGGAGATTTTGCTCGTTTTTGATTGTGTTTGCCATTCTGTCTTGGTAACCCTTACTGGTATTTTCTTTGGTGCTGAGATGGTTCTCCAGTGATCGGCGGGACTAATTTGCCCCCATTTTCGTAAGTCCATTACTGAGAAAGATCCAATTTGCCTCGTTTGTTTCTACAAGCATGTCAGAGTTATTGTTAGAAGTGTTTTCGGCCTTTTCTGGGCTTGCTTCAAGGTTGTGTAGCTCTTCTGCTAAGAGCACTACTTTCCTAGCATTCTCGGGATTGGCTGCAAAAAAGCGACCAAGAGAAAATCCAGTACCTGGTCTGGCGGTCACACTCTTCGTTTTGTCAAATATACTTTGGCTTTTCTTAGGTAACTACTCCTGGAGTAGCCACTCTGGAATTCCCGGTGGCAAATTCTGGTTTCGCCGAAAAGAAGAATTTAGCAATTGGCCGAGTAAGCTCAGAGAAGCCAAACGAATTGGTCGTAAAGCTGGGAGGATTCCCGCGTGGCGAAATTACCTTCGGGACTCTCCAAAAGTTCAGGAGTTTTGAGAGGTCAGATTTGTTGATGACCGACATCAATTTGGGAGTAGTTAAAAAGGGAAGAGAAAATTTAGGAGCAATGCGTTGGGCTCTTCTGGCAATCAATTTTAAGTGCCAAAAAAGGGCTCTGGGTTGCAAAATCATTGTGTGTGATGGTGTGTGGTTAGGAAGAAGTGGTAAAAAAAGAGCTGATGGGGAAAAGAGCGGGGCCTCCCTTATGTCAGGTATTTTATTTTTATCGTCTGCCAGGATACTGCAAAAGTGATTTTGTTGCGACAGTCCAGAAAACGTGGCGTGCAATTTCGAATTTGTAGAGTTCGAATTACTCGAAGCATGAATGAATGATTGACTTTCAAAAAACGAGAGAGACTGAGCTAGCACTGATATTTCAAATTCTTTCTCATACTGTCTGCTGTACCTTTCTAAAGGCTTTTAATGAGATGATTGACGAAACGCACAATTAATTTGGAATGACTCGGAGCTAGAAATGCTCCTTTGCGATTCCTTGTGAAATTGCAGTAAAATGTCCGTTATTTGGTTTTACACTGTATTGAGTTTAATTTCAACTACTTGCTACTCATGGTGTGTCACTATAAGCTTATATCCTTAGAGAGCTTCAAAAAAAAACTTTGTTCGGTAAGGCTTGGAATAACTAGATTGTAAGGTGATCCTAAGAGTCTGATTTGAAAATCTTATGATTACACCCTGGACCTTGAGTCCTCACTATAGACATTTGTTTATATAGTAAAAGCTCTAGCTCTAATCTATTACCAAATAGACCGACGTTTGGAAGGAGAAGAGAACCATGACGGCGTAATATTCGAGCCCGTCCCTCCTGAAATACAGCGGATTACAATTGAATCAATTTCACTTCTATGCAATGATAATGGTAAGGGCCACAAGAGCAGCATTTCAGGTTGCCTCGCTAAATGGCAGTGTGTGATTTCTTGCTTTTGATCAGCCTGAAGATGGTCGTCATTCACGGCACACATACTTTAAGAAATATTTCCGGATTTGAAAGCTTTGAATAAGAAATATCAAGGGTTTCGAAAATACCCGAATTATAAATCATCTGGTACAATCCAACACGTGGAGCAGATCTTGGATGGATGGGTTTGTGGATGTCCTCAAATCCTTCGTAAATGCATGGACTTTGAAAATGAAGCCTTTGATCTATATCCCGAACGATGCCGCGTTCGACTTGATTATCACTAGGGCAGACAACGTGATTCCTTATCCCGACTTGGAGGTCGATCATCTGCCGAAAAGATTTATCAAGGCATGCTTCAGGCCACATTATTTTCGACTAAAACAATGGGATATAGCAGTACCTGGCGACGACATTATCAAACTTGAGGTGTTTTATATTTCACACGAAATTCCTGATCCGAATGGTCTCGGCTATGAGGCTAATGTGAAACGCAACAAAAGGATTCTCAAATCCCGAAGAGAGATTTTCAAGTATTCGGGTGTCGGTTCTCTAATTCCACGCCTTATGTTTGAAGCCAGTTAGAAAAGGGGGAAAAGATTCTTGGACTTTTAGAGAGCCTCATTGGTAAGACAATCAAACATTTAGCCGGGGAAATATTAGGTTGTTTCGTTAATTTTATGATTAAAACTTCAAATGCTGATTTTTAATGAATTACCTGTCTGTAATTTTCATCGTGAAGCTCAATTTTTATCCAAGGAACATTTACTTACGTAAGCCCACCTCTCGACCCGATGAAACTGAGAGAGGTAAGTCTTCAGAACACTCATATGCAACATAGGATTATGGATAGGGGCTTCTAGGATATATAAAAAAACCAAAAAGGTATGGCTTGTCGACTCAGATACAAACTATATTGTTTATCCTATCAACTTTTTATGATGGTAGTCATTGGAAAAACTCGTAGGATTCTCGTTCACCGAAGATGGATGGTCTACTAGTAGATACGTGAGGTGAATGAATGAAAAGACAAAGAAATATATGGGGGTGCTTGCATTGCCCAAGCGTGGGCGATGTAATGCAATAACCAGCTTTTATTATCACATTTCAATTCACCAATATCTCATTATTTAAAACTCCAAGAACTCGGCAATAACTTTGCGTTACCATGAATATACACACCATCATTTTGTTTTGAAAAATAGAGCTACTTTTCCCGAAGCTTCGGCTTCGTTGTTGTCTTGAAACATTGGGGTGATTGAACCGGTCAGAATATCCTTCTGTATTTAGTTTGCGGATTTGCAATCAATTAATTTTATGGACAAATTCAGGTACCACTACCTATAATCCTTTAATGAAATCGAGTTTTGGTGAACGAATTCACCAGCATTCTGTAGAAACTCTCAAGCACGGTGGCTGGGGCAAATTGTATATCCTGGAAATCATGGCCGTTAAAGTACTGACATTATATAAAAGCTCTAGGATTGTTGTAAAAACTTTCTCTTTGCACAATCTAATGAAAGTTGCACTATCTTTAAAGCTCTATTTTTTTACATTAATTTACTTCGCTGGTGCCAGAAGCACTATGAAAACCACAGAGGTGAGCAGTCCAATGTTGTTGAAATATGATTTTTCCAGAGAGAGACCCGATGTAAAAATGGGTTTGAATACTACCAACCTGAGTGATGACTTTTATGGAGCAGTTTTGAACGATGAGAACAAAGCCGAAGAAATGTTGAGCTGGTTGAACGAGTTTTTACAATCATTTGTAACAGAAACGGCCTTTGACCATACAGGATTCTCCTGGCTGACAGATATTATCCAAAGCGAGCTTGTCGAAATCTCAAAGCTAGTAGGATCCGTTGAGTCATATAGCGAAGGGCTTTCTGATCAACTTAGGTTTGCCAAGTACGCGTTTCGAATACTGTTGGAGACTTCGGAAGCCCTTAGGACATACGGTCCTGGTGCTAATAAACATCATTGAATATACAGTGTATTTCAGGTCGGAATTCGGTTTTTAGTCCTACATCGTCCAACTTCTGAAAAGGTAAATGACTATGTCAGGGCAGTCTCCCTACATTATGACCACTTGGCATTTTGGAAAGAAATGTTAAAGTACCTCACCGATGTGCCGATTGAGGTGCGTCTTTTAGTTGGGGATCAGTTGAACGAGGCAGAGGGATTTCTTGAGGAGGTGGCAGAAATCAGGCGGGGTGTGAAAGTTTTTGGAAGTTAGAGTCCACACGTGATTGAGTAGTTTCCTTGGGCGTTTTCAGATCAAGAGCTATTAAGGTGTGACGATTCTGAAATGTGCTAACGACAATCATACCCCTGACACTTTGGTCTCTTAGTGGCTTCCTCACGGATACTTATCCGAGGTAAACAGGTAGCGAGAAAAGAAATGTTCAGGAGAAAATCCGAATGGTTTCAAGCTAGCTATAGCCTTTGATTTCTACTTCAACAACATAGTATTAAGTAATATTGTTCCGCCTAGGATGAGTTTAGTTTCGCAGAAAGATTTAGTTGCCACACCATCTACTAACATAATTGTTCCCCTTAAAAAGCAAAAAGACTTCTCTAGTAAGGAAGGTTTGATATTTCTTTCCTAACAGCTAAGCCGGGGTAGTTGGATTGATAGTGCGTACATTTTACCGAGAACGACGGCGAGAAGCGAAAACGATAAAAAAATTATGTTGAAATATTGATTATTTGCGGATGTCATCACCTTGACAAAGTAATAAAGCTAAGAAAATCTTCCTTGCATCGTCTTACAAAAAAAATTGCGGCACATCAAATACTTCATTGTCGAGTTGAGGTAGCTTGAAGCGTTATTTCTTCTCAGTTTTGGTTCTCATGGTTGTATTTGGGATACAATCCACTATCTTGAGCTTGATGCAAAAAAATGAATGGGCTTTTGCGTCGCTGCCAAGCCGATTGTAAGACCATCACGCAGAGCTTCGGTAGAGAGAATGACAGCGAAAATTCAAGGGGAACATTAAACGGGTGCACAGCCTTATGAATGATTTAAATTTTGAACACCATTATTATCCATTTCCAAAGTTTTGAGGTTTCATAAATGGAGAGCTATAAGAGCACCTAGAACTCCGCCAAAGATTGTAAATATAATCAAAAATGAAAGTGCAACTCGGCTTAATCGTGATCATTCTCTCAGTTACAGCTAGAAAACCGGTCAAGTACGGGGACTCATCTTCCAATTATCTCGAAAAGCTTAGCCCCAAGTACTGGTTTGCCGAAAAGACCCATAAACCCCTGAAATTATCAATTAGTGGAATAGACTACTTAGTGGAGACGGCTTATCAGATGGCGAGCTCCTCTTCAGAAAAGGCAGCGGAACAGTTGGGTTGGTTCGTGAAAAATTTACAATCGTTTCTGACGGAAATTGTTTTTGACTATACGGGGTTTTCCAGGGCCGTACCCATGCTCGAAGCAGAACTAGAGCTTATCACTACCACGATTGAGGAAGTCAGCCAGTATAATCGGGTACTTTCTGACCAGCTTAGGTTTGCCAGATACGTTTTTGGCGTTTTGGTGGATACTAGCGAAGGACTTAGATTGTACGACCCAGACCGAGGAGTCGGTCCTCATTGGGTCTATTGTGTGCTCCGGATTAACATCCGCATTATGACTATGAACGAGGCCACCGATCCAAATATCCGCTCAATTGACTATGCAAATGCAGTATTGCTCCATTATCAGTACTTGGAGTTCTGGAAAGACATGTTAAAATACTTGACAGACGTGCCTCTTTTATTGCGGCTCATGGTGGACCGCCAGGTGACAGAAGCCGAGAGAATTCTCCATGACACTGCGGGAAGTACGCGCGATATGAATGTGTTGTAAGCGCAGATGAATCATGTAGTTTGAATTGAAATACGGGTACGACAGACAAGTTGTTTGTTCGTCTACTATTCTGACTCGAAGTTTTCAGATGAATATTCCTGGTCGTCAAAAGAACAGAGCCAAATTAGCAAGCGCGATACATCCGTTTATAGAAATACCAAGACTGTTCCCTACTTGATGGGTCTGGTCTGTACATAATAATATATTGACTATGTCCTCAAGCAAATTAGTTTACCACTTTCCAACAACGGAATGCAACATTGAATATACTCACCGCAATTCGCACTGGCCCTACGCACAAGTGACTAACTATGGGGCTAAGATTCACACTCAACAAGCTAATATGGGAGCGAGAACTCACCTGAAGACACAACAACCAAGGTAAACGTGCGACGAGCTAATTGTCACAGCTGCAAAATCTCTTATTCCGTTGCCTCAGTACCTTCACGGCGTTGATATGCCATTGATGGCTCAACCTCAATGGAGGCCATAGTGTGGCTAGCTCGTAGCTCGTCGTATTGTGGACAATGCTTTTCACCGGACTGCATGGATCGTTAATGTGTTCGTTAGTGCCTAGTTGACAAGATAGCACGAACAATGAACGAAAAAGCTGGTCCCAGTCAGATTCAGTTTTGAAGTCGCTAATACCTGACCCAGAGTCACTATAGGGGCGTCAGTCTCTGAAGTTCAACATTCCCATTTGCGATCGCTCCCGAAGTGGTGGTGGTCTCAGCTGCACTGCCATCCATGGCCGGACAATGGCTCACTCCGAGACAAAAGTGTACTTTTCGGCATTGATCTTTTTATTTAAATGCTCAATTGTTCACAAGATCATAAACAGATAAGTATTTTTCAGAAAAATGTATATTTGGTTGTGTTTTATGGCCTGTATGTCCGCACTCTGCCCATGCCTTACACCTGCGCCCATCTTAGAGGTGCATCGCACCAACTCATCGCACCGAAAAAAGCTCCACTGCCAGGATTTTCAACCAAGCATCGCAATCGAGAACCACAACATTACCTCGTCTATTTTGACTACAAAACTTCACTGTCATCACAAAAGTCAAAGTTCGCCATGGTCAAGTCCTACGACAGGTACGAACAGGACGCCGTATTCGGAGTGATCGCCTCTCAGTGTAACATTGTATGGCTTCCTCCGTCTGCTACCCAGTCCACAAAGTCACTTGGGAGAGCCGCTACGGGGGCACTAGAAGAGATTCTAATTTGGGACATCAAGACAGGCGAACTTCTTCAAAAATTAAGCGACGGGTTGACACCCGGAGCGTCCAACGCTAAAACTTCTGTGGCTCCTTCTGCGATTGCAAAATTGGCATACAATGCGCAGAATAACATCGTGGCGCTGGGACAAAACGACGGGACTATCAAAGTTTGGGATCTCACATCTGGAGCAGTGATGCTCACATTTTCGGGCCACAAGTCGGCCGTGTCTACGTTGAACTTTGACTCCACTGGTACTCGGTTAATATCCGGTGCCGCAGACTCCACCATTATCGTATGGGACTTAGTCGCTGAGGAAGGCTTGTTCAAATTAAAGGGACACAAGTCACAAATCACAGGTATTGTTCTTCTTCACGAACCTGGGAAGTCCTTGTCTGCACTGGAAGAAGGTGAAGATTACCTAGTGTCGGTATCGAAAGACGGACTAATCAAATTGTGGGATCTCAAGGCAAAGCAGTGCATTGAAACGCACTTGGCACACTCAGGTGAGTGTTGGTCTTTGGGCTTGGATTCCGCTAAGAACATGCTCGTCACGTGTGGAAACAAAGACCAGGTGAAGATCTGGGACCTTGACTTGGAGCTTGAAGATGGGTCCAAGATTTTGCACAGGGGAGAGTTCGAAAAGCAGAGTAACACAAGGTGCACAGAAGTTTCGTTCACAAAGATCAAGGATGCGTCTGGTGTTTTCGATGTGTTTTATCTTCAAAACTCCGACCGCACCTGTGAGGTATTTCGCGTCCGGTCTGCAGACGAAATCAAGAAGGGAATTGCCAAGAGAACGAAAAGATTAAAAGAAAAGGGATTTGAAGATGATGAGATCGCACAGCTGCTTCGTGAATCGGCGACCTCAATGTTAATTACGCCGTTCCTGACGATGCGCACTACTTCGAAAATCCGCTCGTGTGTTTGGGTTCCGTCGCCCAATATGAAAAAACTAGATCTCTTGGTATCTTTAACCAACAACAGCATCGAATATCACCATATTCCTTTGCCTGAGCAGCTCAAAAAGGCAAATGCAGCAGACCTCCACGCCGTCAAAACGCACCAAATTGACCTTTTGGGCCACAGAACAGATATCCGTGCCATGGACATTTCAGACGATGACAAGCTTTTAGCGACGGCTTCCAATGGAGAGCTCAAAGTATGGAATCTTCGCACTCACAACGTTTTACGTACGTTTATCTTGGAAGGTGGATACGCTCTTTGTTGCAAGTTTTTACCTGGAGGCACATTGGTCGTGGTGGGCTTCAAAAACGGAGACTTGGAGCTCTATGATTTGGCTTCGTCTACCATGATCGACCGTGTGGAAAACGCTCATGAAAATACAGTCAGTTCTGGAAAAGATGACAATGGATCTGCCATTTGGTCGATGGACATCACCCCCGATGGTAAGAAATTAGTAACTGGCGGAAACGACAAAAGCGTGAAGTTTTGGGATTTCCAGGTTGTCCACGAGACCGTGGTCGGCAGTACTACCCAGATCTCGTCTTTGAAGTTGGCACATACACAGACTTTGCAACTTTCCGATGAGGTCCTATGTGTGAAAATCTCCTCAGACAGCAAGTTTTTGGCGATCTCTCTCTTGAACAACAACGTTCAGGTGGTCTTTTTCGACACGTTAAAGCTCTTCTTGACATTGTACGGCCACAAGTTGCCAGTGTTATCCATCGACATGTCCTCTGATAGCAAGTTACTCATCACTTCATCGGCTGATAAAAACATCAAGATCTGGGGCTTGGACTTTGGTGACTGTCACAAGTCGATTTTCGGCCACCAAGACTCCATCATGAACGTGCGCTTTCTTCCTGAGAGTCACAACTTCTTTAGTGCTGCAAAGGATGGCATGGTGAAATACTGGGATGGTGATAAGTTCCAGTGCATTCAGAAATTACCCGCACATCAAAGCGAAGTATGGGCACTCTGTGTAAGCAGATCTGGTTCAAGCGTGGTGTCAACGTCACATGATCACTCCATCAGAGTATGGTCTGCTACAAATGACCAGGTGTTCTTGGAGGAAGAACGCGAAAAAGAAATGGACGAACTCTACGAGACAGAACTCTTAGACTCCTTAGAGGCCGACGCACCTCGTGACGAGACTGAAGAGACCGATGAGAACGGAGAGGCCACGAAGGTCAGCAAGCAGACAATGGAAACATTGAAGGCAGGAGAGAAGTTGATGGAAGCGCTCGATATCGGTACTGCTGATCTTGACGCCACCGAGGATTATGAGGCCCAATTGCGTGATTTCGAACGTAAGAAAATGGGCGCTTCTATGCCCGTGAAACCCACTCCAAACGCGATTCTCCAAGCTTATGGGATAACGGGCCAACAACACGTGTTAGCAGTGTTATTAAAGATTCGTGCCGCTCAGTTGGAGGATGCACTTTTAGTGCTTCCGTTTTCTTATACCGTTCGATTGATGCGCTTTATTGAGATCTGGACCAATTCTCAAAATCTCAATGGAAACTTGGTGAACCTTGCAATAATCTGCAAGGTATTGTTCTTCGTGATTCGAGTTAATGCCAAGGAGTTGATAAGCCAGAAAGACGAAGGCTTACGCAATCATTTGATCAAGGTCAAGAGCCAGCTTCGGGAGGAGTTGGCCAAAGCTGCCAAACAATTGGGCTATAACACGCAGGGACTCAAGTTCCAAAAATCCCAATGGAAAATGACACACGAGACCGAGTTTATAGACGAGGCCGAGCAGCGTGAGCACGAGGAGAAAAGGGCAGTCAAGAGAACCTTTGCCACAGTTTAAGCGAAAGTTAGAGAGAAGATTGGTGTAGATTTTAAAACAGAGAGGCGAGGAGAAAAGGCGGAGTCGCCATTGCATATTGGTACGTGACCAAAGGTATAATTACACCAAAACACCATTCAAAAGTCTTGCAATGTCGTCATTGATGCGATAAGTATGGTAAAATACCAGCCCGATAAGTATGACTGCTATGCAGGCCCTGAGAAGCTTCGTAACTTCATAGAGGAGTTTGAACGAGGTTTCAAGTGACATAGTACCAATACATGAGTAAAGAAAAAAAAATGGTAACGAAAAAACAACACCCCAGACGATGGCAACAAAAAGGGCTCAATTAGCTCTCCTAGGACGAAAAATGAGTCTCCACTTCTCAACAGTCTTCATTAGAAAACAATGGTCGTGCGTCCACCGACCTTGGGCCAGGGCTAGTATTTGACCCCTTGTAGTCCACCATATAGGTACCGTATTTTCCAATTACAGATCCAAAGAAAGAAAAAAAAAATGCCTTTGGAATTAGTATAGTAATATTTTAAGGCTCGGGCTTTGTCAGTCAATAATCTTGGAATTTGCTCCGCCCTCACTGGAATGCCTACAGGACCTCTCCAGCAGAGATAACTGCTTTTATTTCTGTATTTTCGGGAACCGATTTCGTGACATTGGGTCAGTAACCGATAATACAATAGCAAGATCAGAAAATGCTACCTGCATTGCTTTTTGTGCTTTAATTACGGCAGACAATACAAGCAGGTGCGTTATTGTTTCTGCTGAGACCGTGGAAAACTGAAGCAACAGTAGCAGTTGTAATTTCATAGTGAGTTTCAGATGGCCCAAGGTGAAGAAGGAAAGTATATAAAAAGTTAAAATCATCATACATACAAGTTGAATGCCTGTTTTCAAAACTCTCATGTAACACCTGAGGTACCATTTCCCTTCATATGGTTTTGGCTTGACCTAAAAATCAAATTTCAGTCTTGCCCGAACTTCCGTCCCTCTTGCCTTTTACGGAAGTCTCTTATTAGTTTTTGCAGCGCCATAGCAAAAAACCGAATGCTGAAGAGCCCCAATACCAGAAGCGGTAACTTTTCCTCCGCTTTCCGGCGACTCTTATGAATTGGAATCTAAATTGCTCTGCTGCCAGTGCCAGTGCCCCGCGCTCTAAACCTGGCCCGTCAAGCGGTGCGCCCGGTGCTACACGATCGAGAGAAAGGCAAATACGGGGCTGCTAATGCTAAGCGGACTATAGACCCACTAGGCAATTCCAGAGTCGAGGGAAATTTACCTTTCTTTTTAATATAGCTGATGCTTTCTTGTTTGTTATTTCTGAAATCTTTCAACAAAGTCAGATCCATTATATCTCCTACAACTTCCCCTTGCCGCAATGTCCAATGCACTTGTTTCGGCTTGTTCCCTGCACTTTCCCTTGCTGGCGATCTGGGCATTGTCTGGCCAGACAGCCAGTTTCCTTTTTTTCCGCGCCTTGTTCGTACCACTGCCTCGCGTTGAGCCCATTGGAAAATCTCAGCCGCATCGTGCCCTAAATTAGGGCCTAGTCAGTTCTCGCGAGTCCGAGCCTACGGGGCCACTGCTGCTGACCCATACAATAAAAGGCCACTAATTTGATGGAGATATCAAAGGCCGTTTGAGATCATCAAGGAGAATAAATTTCTTGAGCCCGCCTACCTTCTAAAGCTCACGTAGTTTATATAATGCGTAGTTTCGATTCGCTATTAAAGGATTAGCTGAAAATCATTCTGGCGTTTGAGCTTCACACACAGTGTGTCTCACCGACACGCCGTGAACATATCCTTTCACTACTGTCACATAATACCTCCCCGTGTATTTTATCGAACTACCCATGTAAATGACACAGTTAAGTACGCTATAAGCAAAACCGGTAGCCTGAAAATTAATGTCATCTTTGCCGGTCCCACTTTCTCTTTATTTTGGCCACACCTGTGGATCTGTACAGGCCCACGGGGCCAGGGCCACACACATGCCTTGGAAAACACATGGCCTGCGCGGCCCCACAGTCGGGCGGAGAAACCGAGAACCGAAAAAAGACTAAAAAAAACGTCAGTGATCCCGCCTCACTCGCCAGAGCCGAATTTCTCGCTGTGTCGTCCTTTCCGCCACTCCTCGAAAAACCAATTTCTTGTTCTACCCCCCCAAAAACATACCCTAAAATACCCACGAGGTCATTTTTCTACATCGCCATCTGGCCTTAATCACAGAACATATTTCTACAGCAAAAACAGTCTAACCCGAAAATTCTCTACGAACAGAGCAGTGCCGAAACACCAGCCTCATTCTTTTAGGGGCAGAAAACCACACCATAATAGCACAAATTAAACCACAAAACCACAAAATCAAACAAAGAACAAACAGACAGATATCGATAGAAAGAACTAAAAAGAAAACTTTGCCCACGATCCTTACCAACTAATACGAACGTTATTCTCGTCATGAACGGAATGCAGAATGCTCGGATGGGCGGAACATGGCACCTGTCGTACAGCATGGTAGACCGACAAAAGGTCGTTCAGATTTTGGCGGCGACGCTCAAGGAGATCCAAAACACGAGTTACAATGAACAGAAAGCGCTTGCCATGGCTCAGGAATTCGAAAAGTACACATTCCTTAAGTCCGCGACTAAGGAGGAATATTTGAATATTATCAAGCAGAAAGTCACCCAGTTGCGAATGGGAGGCATGCGTAACGCAGGAAATCCTCAAAATCTCGGGTCGGGTGGAAACAGCAGCAGTTCTGGCGGCAACACCAGTTCGGGAAGTTCTGAATTCAGTGGCCAAAGCATCGCCATGTATGCACAGAACCGCCAGCAACAACAGCAACAACAGCAACAACATCAAAACCAGAACCAGCAGAATCACCAGAGGCAGCCGCTGGTAAGCAATACACCTCAGCCTCAATCTCAGCAAATGCTGCAAAGCCTGCAACCTACTCAACAACAAATCCAGCAGATTGGGCAAATGATACGCACGAGCCCGATTCCGCAAGCTCTTTTGAGTAAATTGCCTAACTTACCACCGAACGTGAACACTTGGACTCGTATATATGAGTGCCTCCAGAAAAAAATCATCCCATCAAGCGCCATGCCCGTGATCAAAGAGGTACATAATGCACATTTCCAGTTGGCAGTAAGGCAACATCAACAACAGAAGTTGACCCAGATGCGGCGAGCAAACGGAGGTAGTATGGTCGACTCACTGTCGTCTTCAGGTGACTCGTTTGGTACTAATCCAGGCCAAGGGAATATGAATGGCATGAATAACATGGACGGGATGAACAATGGAAGGAGTGTGCATGCAGCAGCGAATGCGAAGAACAACGCCAACATGGGAGGCGTCGCGTCGAAAAACATGAGTACCATGAACTCCATGGCAAACATGAACGGTATTGGACCCATGAGCAACATGAACAGCATGAACAGCATGAACAACATGAGCAACATGAACAACATGAACAATATGGGAAACATGGGAAACGTGGGGAACATCAATGGCATGAACAATATGGGCGCCATGAATGGCATGAGCAACATGAATGCTATGGGTGGCATGAACAATATGGCTAATATGAACATGGGTAACATGGGTGGCGTGAACAACATTAATCTGACCAACATGAACAACATGGGCAATATGAATAATTTGGGTGTCATGAACAACTCAAACAACATGAACAGCATGGGTAACATGAATGTCAACAGACAGGTACAGAGCAACCCAATAAACATGCAAAACCTGCCGCAATTGACCAACCAGGCAAACTTCAGAGGAAGTCAGATTCAAAACACACAGCTGCAACCATCACAATCGATGCAAGGATCGATGGGAATGCAAAACCCGCCACAACTGGCCCCACTCCACCAACAGCAGAATTTGCAGCAACAGTCCAAACCACCCAATTTTCAAATTACGTCACAGGATCTCATCAAGTACAGTGCAGATGCAATGGCTCTTTTGAATAAATTGCAACAAAGTGGCTCGATTCAACCCAACTTGGATCCGGCCCAAAAACAGAGCTTTGTTCGCAAGTTCATTTCTCACCAGAAGCTTAGTGCATGGAAGGCACAACAAAAGAACTTGGGTCAAAACCCAGCTCTGGGCTCACAAGATCAGCAGCAACAAATGCGGCAACAGCAACAGCAACAGCAACAACAGCAACAACAACATCAACAACAACAGCAGCCAAAGCCCACTCAGAGCAATGCTAACTTCATACAACAGCCGCAACATACCCAATCCGTGCAGGCGCCAGCTCCTTCCCACCTTCAGCTTCAGCTGCCCACAATGCAGCAATTAGGGCAGCCCAACACTAATCCGATGATGGGCCAAAACTTCTCATCTACGTCACAGCAGAGAAGCTTATCAGCGCAAGGAGTGGGTCCTGACCCCTTACCTCCCGGTAATAATGTTGCGCAACCGCGAGTGACCCCGGGGTCTTTGGCTTCTGTCATGCCGGCGTTGACTGATGAAATGAAAGTAAAACTTCGGGGTCTTTTTGAGGAAGTCGCTAGAAATAGCGTACATCTCAAAGATGTCACAATGGTTTTATCAGAGAAGGAGAAACTTGAGGTTAAGGAGAGTATGGCGAAGATTACCCAGCAGTACTCTAACATTGATAGTATCCTTAGCTATTACTTTGTGCTCACGCGCAATATCGAAGGCACAAAGCGATTGATTCAGATGAAGAATATGACAAAGAGTATAATCGAGAGCCTACAAGTGGGGGTTTATCTAGCGGGCCCAGATTTGATTGAGAAGATAAGGATTCAATATCAAAAGCATCTTGATTTCGTGAAAGAAGAGCTTACTCGAAGAAGAGCTCAACAATCACGCAATCAATCACAAGGCCAGCCGCTTTCGGCGCCAGTGCAGTCTCAAAAATCAAGACAAGCAGGTCAATTCCCTAATCAGCAATTTGCTTCCCATGGAGCTATGCAACAGCCGATGCAGCAAAATGTCAATGGTATGCTTCAGGGAATGGCCATGAATACTCCAGCCCAGCAGCAGCAACAACAACATCAGTACATGAGAAGCGCGAATGCGCCGGTGCAACCTCAAAGGGCAGGCCCCAATTCGAGTGCCGCGCAGGTGACAGCATCGAGCCCTGCCATGCCTAATGCTTCGTCACCCCCAGCGCAGGGACCTGCTAAAGGCGGTCAGAAGGCAACGAAGAAACAGACAGCAGTTAAAAGAAAGTCTGCCAAAGGAGGCACTGCAATGGCCACTCCTGTTGCTAGCGCTGCAACTCCCGCCACCTTGGCAAATGCTATCAAAACTCCGAACAGTATTTCGACTCCACAAATCCCGACGTCTCAAAGTGCTAAAGGGACTCCTAATGCGAGCTCACCCCCAGCAATTGGCAAGGTACCTTCGATAACTGAGGTCGTTCCCTCTACTGGAGATGTATTTGCATCCAGTAACGTGGATAAACAGTTGATGAAACGGCGTGAACTTTCTAAGAACGACCCGGAACAATTCTTTTTTGCTGCTCTTTCGAATATGCTCAAACTTGATTTGGATGGGGCAGGAAGTGATGAAGGTAAGGCAAAAGATTCCAAGAAGGGCATCCGTTCGCCCCTCTCACCTTTGAGCTCCAGTGAATGGACCAGTGACGTTAAATCGCAAGCCATTACATCTGCATTCCGTCAAGTTGAATTCATAGCCGAACTTACAGCTTGCGATGTTTTACAAGAGTGTGCCGATTTGGCAACGAAGGAGCTCCATGAGAAGGAGAAGGAGTCTATGCTCAAGCGTAAGAAAGAATCTGACGTGGATGATGACATGGACTTGCTTTTTGAGGACAAGAGGCTCAAGCTCGATGATGACATAGAAAAGCACTTATTCGCTCCAATCCAACTTGACGATTGGAAGAGCTGGCTCGGTGGACTCCAGCAAACTTAATATGGGAAATGGGAGATAGTGCGCGTTTCCGTAAGATGACTTTTTAAATATTTCAGAACTATGAGAAGATTCGTAACAGATGTAAAGAAAGATCTACCAACTACGAACCTTGATTGAAGACTCACATCTTGTACATGTGCAATCAATGGCGCCTATCGGCGAAGAAGTTACTTTTCATCGCATGTAATGACGTATAATGAGGGTAGTTAAGTACTGCTAATAAAAATTTATTTGAGAAGAGATTTACAGTATTTATTGGAAGTTTAGTCCCACTGAGATAGGGTACCTCGAAGCATCGCAGGAGGTGGTGCCACGCAAAAGGGTTTGTGAAGTTCACACACTTCCTCTGGACATTTCGCTCAATCTGACTATAAAGCGCCATCACGAGGGGATCAGGGTTTACATTGATTAAAAAGGAGACCAAGGTCCGTGACGTTTACAACTTCCGGTAATTGGGTAAGAAGATGCAAAAAGTACAGCATTTCTTGGAGATTTTCCCAGAGGCACGAGGTCAAAGACAGTGGGAAAAGTTTTGGAAGAAACTACACACCCTTGAATGGAAAAAACATACGAATTGGAGGGCGTTTCATTTGTTCAAATTCGTATATAGCCATTAATGACACGCCGAAGTTTATTTCAAGGTTTAAATATCATCTTTGTTTGCAAACGGCAAATGTGAAGGAGATGCCTGTGGATGAACAAATTTTCGGTATTGAGACTTTCTGTAATACTAATCGTGTCTACATTCAACCTGAGGAGTACAGGATTTGAACAGAGAAATAATGGCCGACGTTAAAGAACAAGCGTTTGTCCTGCCTCACGGTCTTTGTTAGGCATATTCGAAAATGAGTACTTTGATCTGCTTTCTACACGGAAACACTCACGCCCACCACACCTAGGCCTTCTCACCCTACCCGAATATATTCCTCAAAGCTTAATATTTTAGTTTACGTCGTATTCGCCTGGAGCCAAATAAGACACTTTCGATAAAAAGTATCACAAAATTGACTTCACAAGAACGTACGGAAAAAATGCCATTGAAACTAGTGATGGGTTTTGGAGTAGACTTCTGAGGGCAATAATTTTGGAATTTTAATGAAAATTCCGTTTTTTGGTCAAATTTCACGAGAAAATTGGGCATTTGCAGGAAATGTCGAGCCAAGGATTGGTCTAGGCCAAATCATAAATCTTAGTGACCTTACAGAAATACTCTCGGTGGCCAAGCTGGCTAAGGCGCGAGACTGTAATTGATAATTGTTATCTTGAGATCGGGTGTTCGACTCACCCCCGGGAGATTTCTTTTTTTATGAAGCAGATCCTTCATTTGGGAGTTATTCTTCAAGAAATATGTTTTTGGTCGCCAACATGCCAATATGGAGTAATAATTTAATTTAATGTAGTGCAGGCGGAGTGTCGACAATATTTTGTCGTACAAACTTGACCGAATGTGAACGCTTTGTTCAGGGAGTCTTTGAATAGTTGTATTATTTGGTATAAGAATAAACAAAATAGAAAAGTCAAATGCTTTTTCTTGATCTTACTGAATCACTTTTGCTTAACGCACATGTTGAGGGAAACAATATCCCAATTTCGCACTCTTTGTGTAATTCCCAGTTTTTAATGATCAAGCTTGTGCATTTATGGGCTAACCCATCAAAATTGTATACTTCGGGAGGTTTAACAAAATAATAAGGACTTCTCCGAAAGTTGAACCGGTAACTTAATGTTTTAAAGCGCATGCATTGTGGCTGTGTTGAAACACCTCCCATTGTCACAGCATACATTATTTTTTCCCCCGAAACCAAGGGCAGATACAAATAATCGATCTGAAGAACCGAGAACAACTTTGACCCTGGTATAGTTGTTTGCCTTGGGGCATAGGGTTCGATAATCTTGCTTTCAATGGAATAGTAGGCAAAAAAAAAAGAACCATGACACGTGGAAATTTACAAAACGAGGACTATGGGTAACTGTACGTGAGCTCACAAATCGTGTCAAATATTAAATGCTAGTATAGTGGGAAACTTTTCTCAGGGATTGTGTGATGAAGTTATAACAGTTTGTGGTATCGAATATTCTGTAAACGACATACCTAGGTTTTCAAATTTAACTGGCAAGATCTAATCGTCATGGCCCCTTGAGTTGTTACGACTGCGGCTTCCCCCCGGCATGCGATCACATGAGCTTCCGTCAAATATTTCGACTAAAGTTGCAATGGAATTGTATTACGAAACAAACTCCTAAAAGTGAGAGTTTTGGGAGATGATAATTTACTTTCCGTTTATTTGCTTTTTTTAGGATGGTCAGAAGTGAATTTCGGTTCGGTATCCTTTGTTCATTATAATGAACCAGTTTGACAGTTTGCTACAGGGTTCATTATGGCGAGATAAAAGTAATGCACTGTAAAGCAAATACTAGAAGGGTTGAATCAAAATAGAAAAAATAGAAAACATGAAGGGCATACTTATAAAACTTGTAGCAGACTTGCGAGCACTAACACAAATTGTGAGGATCCTATATTAATGGACGATTTTCAATTCTCCCATATCTCAAATCTTCCAGTGGGATTGCGATCATCAACACAAATTGTGAGATGCCTATTCGGCGATTTCCAATTCTAACCTGCCACAACACATATATCAAAATCTGGATACTAGAAAAGGTAAAGAATATATAAGGGGGCCCAAATGCCCCAGTGGTCCCACACTTTCGCCCAACATACTTCCACAAATACCTGAGAAACTTTACATAAATATCCTTGAATAACACTGATATTCTTCCACTGAAACTCACACGCATCTGGACCACCATAGTTCACATTTTGCAGAAAACAAAACATACAAAATATCCAATGAACACTTTTGTTGGCGCCGAGACTTCCAGGAACACAGACCATGAGGGCCTGGAGTATCGTTCCCTGTATCATCACCAATCACTGGTTGGTTCAACACAGACCCTTCAGAGAAGACGAACGACAATTAGGAATACGATTAGATCCGTCAAGAGAAAATTTTCCCAGCTCCGTTCTAGAGGAAAAAGCATGAACCTTTCTGGCCCCGAACTGAGATTCCGCTCGACCAACACCAATGGTGAAAACGCTAAAGGGTTAGAGTATACTGTTATGTCGTCTTTCTCTCTTTTGAGATCTTCATTCCGGGAAGTGTCGAGTTCTGCCTACCAGTTGCCTTCAGAAATAACACGTCTTTTGCTGGTACCCTCTGTTGGAAACTACTTCGCTTTTAAATTTATGCGTATGGAACTTCGCACTTCGCAAGTACTGAACGAAGCGGGAGAATCACCTCAGAAGAAAATGCAAGGGAAAATGTTGAAAGATCGTAGGGCCCTGTTGGCGAACGTGGTTGCATACCGAGCCGGAAATCTGACCCATTCTCTCTCTAAGCTCCGGAGAATCTCACAGGAAACACGCTTAAGATTGAGAAACTTCTCGAAAAGTATGAGAGCTGGCACACGAGTTCGGCGGGACACGAAGAATGCGGAATTGCCGTTGTCCACAAGTACGAGATTTGATGCTGACGAGACTACCCCCTTTACCACCCTTCAAGTTATAGGAGACACTTTGGAATTGCCCTCCGATTCCTGGACGTTGGGCAACGACTCCGCCAGCATTAGGACTATTTGGACTCTAGACAGCTGCGCCAATCTTGCCCTTTTGCAGCCATCAAACGCTTCCGTTAAGACACATGTTTCGGAAGAGAATACTTTTCACAATTCGTCTGTTGAATACGGGAATGTTGACTTTAGTGGCACAGACTTCGCACCAGTCAATTTTGCAGCCGTTGTGTTCAACGAGCCGGAATTTCCTGTCGCGGCCCCTCCTCGCAGAGCTGCTTCTGGCCCAGCATTAGGTGCAGGTATATGCACCGACATTTTTTCGTTCTTTAGAGTCGGTGGTATTCCTCTTGCTGAAATTGAGACTACCGAGGTCTGTGACTTATTGAGCTTGCCTCTTCTCTCCATTCACTCACCAGTCTTGCCTCTTTTCGAGAATAAGAGCCATTTCGCTCGTCGTCTTTCTGCTCGCGCTACTCCAAACTCCGGGTGTGTGCAGGACAAAAACAAGCTTGCGGCCGATTTGCAACCTAACGCCTCGCCCGAACCCAGTCTCGCCGACATAATTGGCGAAATTGACAAACTCATTTTTGAGGTTTCGCCTAAAAAGGAAATAGAGATCGTCGTGGATTGCACTCTGAGTGAAGGATCCAAAGAGGAGAGAGATGCGTTCCTCGACGAATACTGCGATAACGATATGTTCTCTTTTCTTGACGAAACGGAAGATCTTGCAGAACAGTGTCGTCGAGAACTTTTTGATGCTAACATGTGGCAAAAGACAGAGTCATTACTTGCAAGAATCGAAGAAGATACGGGGTTCACGTCTCTTCCACTGCCTGGTATTACTAGGTTCTTGGATGATCCCAGAGTCATCAGCTCTGTCGCGCAAAGCACCAGGAACCTGGAGAAGCTGCCTCAAATGACCGCCATGGATGACTTGGAGGGGCGGTTGAGCAGGCTAGGAGACAAGAGCGACTCTAAGTTTGATGTGCACCAAGAGGCTGAACTCTTACAAAAGGTCGTGAACAACTACCGTCGTGTTTTCGCACACTTGATCAGAAACATGGTGTTGCCCTGTGGAGACCAGATCCGGAGATTGGTTAGAGAAATATTGTACGTGAGAGCAACCGAGGGGGAGTTGATCACCGAAGCTTCGAGAATTAGTCGCGAAATTTCTTCTGTCATATCTAAAATGGAGGACAACGACGAAAATTATTGCGCCTACTTGCAGGGCAGACTCAGAAGGAGTAAGTTCGCTCTTGGAATCATGGAGAACAAGTTTAAGAAGACACAGGCGGAAATATCGGGGCTCGAGAAGGGTTTCACCTTTCACATAACGAGTCTCGTCAACACAATCATCAAGATCAGTGCAATGCGCGAGCGCGTGTTGGAGAAGTACAATCTCTTTTACACACTCAATGATTCGAATGACTCCTTCGGCTCGCGGAACATCCATCAGTGGACACACATGGAAGAGTATAAAAAGATCACGATGTGGCACCAAAATCTTGATGTCCACGATTTCCAGAGCCTTTTGGCCAAGAACATAAGGGTTTTGGGCGCCAAGAGTGAGACCATAACAACCATGATTGACATGGTAAGTGAACGCCTTACGGGTGCTGAAAGAGCCATTTCTCTTCGTGATCCAACGTACCAGTTCAGGGTGACGCCATGATCTTGGCAAAAAACAAACGGAAAAGGAACTTGGCTGTGGGATTTGATTGTTTCCGAGCTCTCGTTCATGTTCAGCATGCGATTTTTTTATATATTCGCTAATAAAAAGAGCCACACATAATCGGTTGATTTTAGTATTTGGACGAACCCAATGGTTGTCAACCTACTCTCATAGGCTCAACAGTCACCAAAATTACCGAAATTGGGCGCTATCTTCGTCAAATTGTTATCACAGTAGATATTTTGAGAAACACGACAGGCTTATAATGATGAGACACAATAGTTCACGTAGGCTCGCGATGCCCTAGGTTGCTACAAGGACCTTGACATGTATCTTTGAGGTAATTCACCATTGCTATAGAAACGCGCGAGACCACGAATGTCTCAATTTGGAGCAGCGAGCTGCGTGAGTGCCTCTAAGTAGGAATCGGTAGACATCAGATCAGGGTGTAGGTCTCTCACTGCTTCTGAGAGACTGTTCAAATACAGAAAATTGTCGCCGCTGGGCCCACGGCTAGTTTTGATTACTTTGGCGGTGTTTTCAAGACTTTCTGGGCCAACAAATGACTGGTTGTCAATTGTGCCAATGTAAACGTGTGACTCGATATATAAATCACCATCTTCGGCTCTGGGAAGAGCACCTATTATTGCCTTCGCCTCTTCATCATCAGGTATTGAGTGGACGTGAAATTCGACCGTGTGAAGAGTGTAGCCGTCCTGCTCTCGAATATCCAAATATTGCTTAACTTCAGCGACATTTTCCGGCTCCACATAGTACGCTACTCCCCAAACTTTAAGGTCGTGTATGCTTAAAAGAGACACGTCTTGAACAACTGCCCGAAGCCTTTGTTCTCCCTTGTCACCGGCGAGCTCATATGTATGGACGCTACCTTTAAAGGTGTCATTTTGTTGTAGATCTTCAAGCGGTATCAACGTGACTACGCGTCCTGGTGATTCTGGTGTACCCCTATGATCTGAAGATGACTGCCAGAAACGCCTAAGAAAACCCTGGATTGTTCCGGAAACGCGAAAAGAAACCAACGGTGGAGGCTTGAAGATGAGAGACCCGTAGCCTATGATCCACATACCTTTTTCCGTCATGCGTAAAATAATAGAAGGGAGTAAGTGAAACGAGCGGACTGTAAAGGGCTAGGTGTATGTTAGTTGCCAAACTTTGTTAAATGTGTAGGGTACTGTGGAGATCAACAGTGGAATGGATTATGCGATCGAAATAACCGAGGAGCCCCGCGCTCCAAAGACTGAGGCTAGGACATGCGCTAGACTGTGCGGACAGGATCGCTCACAAAAAGTCAACAACAACGTCAAAAAAAAAAAAATCCTTGAAATAATCCCAGTCTCTTATCGGCAACAGACCGCTGATGACCCCTTTTATCAGTTCTTGGTAATGTATGAATGTGTACAGACCGAAAGGCGATCCCGCGCTCATAACCTCTCAGTTGTTAATTTGGGCTTT
The DNA here is from genome assembly GCA_030583255.1 of Metschnikowia kunwiensis. Classification (NCBI taxonomy): domain Eukaryota; kingdom Fungi; phylum Ascomycota; class Pichiomycetes; order Serinales; family Metschnikowiaceae; genus Metschnikowia; species Metschnikowia kunwiensis. Next base: position 110,997 of record JAJMHQ010000019.1, read on the forward strand.
TGTCTGCAGGCGAGTGCATATACGCATGTTTTTTCTTGGTTTCTGGGGAGATACCGGTTGCTCAGTCTATCGCATCTCGCACGTTCGGCAAGTCTATGGTCATAATTATGTGACGAACCTTGTCTCACGCTTCTTTTTTCTCGATATAAATGCCACCTAGATAATGTGGGCCCAATTAGAGGTATGTTCTTTGGGGTTCGCTATAATGGGCAACTCCTGCTTCATTACATTTCGACCTGGTTGTTGCATGTGAGTCCCCTTGATAGGATTACCTGTCTGGCACAAACCTTGGTTTGATTACCTACGCTTGACCCGATCAAACTGTTCTCCTAAATTTACGTGCTCAGCAACAATTCAAAGTCCCATCAGCTTCATAAGAAAAGTACAAGCAATACCTAGCACCTCCACTCTTGCGATGAGCATTAGCACATTGCTCTGACATCACCACTAATTACACGAGATGGTACTCCGAGATCCAAAGTTATTCAGACATTTCTTAAAGACAGGAGACAGAATATCACCTTTTTTGCCCACTACCCAACCGATCCCATGCATATTCCAATTATTGACACTAACTCATCTAGGTAGAAAACTCCCACGTGGCATACGCGTGCATAGGCATTTTCAGCACATTATTCTCTCTTTTTTCTCTTTTTGTGAAAGAGCGTCTATATATCGGCGAGGCCACAGTCGCCACTATTGCCGGGCTTATTCTCGGGCCACACTGCCTCAATTGGTTTGATCCGCTAGAATGGGGAAACAGCGACCACTTAACGTTGGAGATCTGCAGAATTGTCTTATGCATCCAGATTGTCGCCGTGGCCGTGGAATTGCCCCGGAAGTATATGAAAAAGCATTGGCTTTCGGTGTTCTTGCTATTATTGCCAGTGATGACTTTTGGCTGGTTGACAGTGGGTTTGTTCATCTGGGCATTGATTCCTCACTTTAATTTCCCATCTGCCCTTTTGGTCTCTGCGTGCGTCACGGCAACTGACCCTGTTTTGGCTGCAGCCGTTGTTGGTAAGGGTAAATTTGCAGAGCGAGTACCGGGTCATTTGAGAAATCTTTTAACTGCAGAATCTGGATGCAATGACGGCATGGCGTTTCCATTTATTTATTTGTCATTATTTCTTATCGTTGATGCAGGCAATGCAGGCGAGATTGTCAAGAACTGGTTCACTTTGACTATCTTATGGGAGTGTGGCTTCGGAATTGTTTTGGGCGTTTTTCTTGGCTTTGTCCTCCGTAAGGCTGTTGCGTTTGCTGAGGGAAAGTCTCTCATTGACCGCGAATCATTCCTTGCATTTTTCGTCTTTTTGGCCTTCAATTCTGCCGGCTTAGGTTCTATACTAGGTGTCGATGATCTTTTGGTATCATTTGCTGCAGGTACTGCGTTTGGCTGGAACGGTGATTTCGCCAGAAAAACAGAAGAATCACATGTCTCGACAGTCATTGATTTGATCCTTAATTTGGCGTTTTTCGTTTACTTCGGCGCCATCGTTCCTTGGGCCAGTTTCAATGATTCTACGCTTGGATTAGATGTATGGCGCTTGATTATATTGGCGATTGTGATTATTTTTCTCAGAAGAATCCCTGGCGTCATGGCTCTTAAGCCTCTCGTCCCGGACATCAAGACTTGGAGAGAAGCACTCTTCTGTGGTCATTTCGGTCCCATTGGCGTGGGTGCAATTTTTGCGGCCATTTTGGCGAAAGGCGATTTGGAGTCCCACTACACCTCGGAGGAAACGCCTCTCGCAGAACTTCCACAGAGCAATTTCCCCCACTACCAATTAATCGCGACAATCTGGCCACTTGTGTGCTTCATTGTGATTGTGTCAATTGTGGTTCATGGATCATCAGTGGCAGTTCTTGCGCTTGGTAAGCGTTTGAATAGAATGGCAATCACCATGTCTTTCACAGTGACTAACACAAATGACCAGGGTCCTTCGTGGATGTCTCGTTTGCAAAAATTGGAAAACACGTCTACGTCATACTCCCTCCATAGAATTGATTCGGCCTCTATGGACACTGAAAAGGCATCGAGTGGTCAACCATTACTGCAAACGAACACGATCGAGACTTCAGGAGTCAAAGTGAGGCCCGCAGGAGGCGCTCGTAGAAAGCGTCTTAGAAAAATGGCCAAGCAACGGAAAGCCGGTGGGGTTGAGGAATCGCCAACCATTGAAAGACAACGTCCACAAACTGAATTCCTCCAACTTGGAAAATCACCATCAACGGCCGCTGCGAGAGATGAAGATCTTTCGGTTGAGCTGGAGAGCTCTAGCACGTCCCAGAATCACACCACAGAGAAACCTGATGACGATTCCGATGGGGAAGAGGGAGCCATCTTCGAGGAAGGAAGCGAGATTATTATTGAAGATGAGCACGGAGAAGTGGTTGACTCTTTTAGCTTGCATAACGATTCGGAGAACCTGGAAGAACGCCCTCGAGAAAGCGAACTCAAATCCTTCGAGTCAAGCTCTCCCACGAATGGCAGCCTTCATTCAATGGACTCTTTAAGGCGGCACATGTCGCAGTACTCTGTGCTTTCAGGAAAGTCGGAGCATTCAACAGACAATGAATCTTTGACCAAGAAGTTGACACGGAGTGGACGAAAGACGATCGTGAAGAAGGAGGGCAAGGGCGAGGGAAAACGGTACTATGCTCATCAAGTGGACAATTTCCTTTGCATTGAAAACGCGGACGGTGATATTGTCAGAAGATATAGGCTTAACCGACATGCACCTGTCAAAGGCAGATCACGGTCTGGTTCGTTGGTTGGCAAAGCTTTGTCGATGGTGGGAATCAAACATAAGGAACTGAAGGTTTCAAAGGACGGCCAGTCGGAAAAGAGTCCTGTCCCTCTGACAATTCCTGAAATCAACGTCACGGCAGTGGGGCAACCCAATGAGGATCCACATGTGCCAATTGTGGAGGAAAGCGAAGGCGAAGTATCAGACGAATCAGACTTTGCGGAGGAAACTGAAGTGGAGAAGAAGAGAAGACTTGCGGCGTTGGGACACATCTCGAACCGCCGTAACGAAGACGATGAGGAGGCTTAAACTGTGAGTGAAAACCACTGGTTGCATAGCTCCCTCGGATAGAATATGGCTTTCCAAACATAACAAGACTTTTCAAACTGTCCTCGAGCCCATAGTCTCTTCAAGGGCTTCTTCCAGGTGACCCCTCAAAATTAATTTCCCGAACATACACTTTTAATTGCGTACAACGTCTCCCGCTAGCCGTAGAGGGTATCTCGGACATGAAAGCGGCAGAACGAACGATTTCGTTTTCGAATAGTTATCCGGCTACCATCGATGAAAACAACAATAGGGAGAAACACACAACTATGGACAGATAATGAATACTATCATTTATTCAAAGATGATATAGTCATTCTGTTGGTGAGGCGTCTTCCAATATCCATTCCGTGGCTGCAAATGATTTCGTGGTTTTGTTGCGTCATAGGGATATGGTAATCTTAACTTATCATGTTCCCGATTCAGACAAACTTGAACTCTGTAGTATGGAATTAGCTCTCTGATAATATAAAATTGTGTCACTGGAAGTTTCCACAACTGTGCTTCGATTGTGGTCTTTAACTTATAGTTACAGGTCTGACTTTTCACAAAGCCCGTAAAAACAACCACATGCTGATATTCATCCCAAAGGTCTTCTACCAGATCATCAAATGTCATTTTCTTCTATAGAATAGTGCATGTCTGAACAATGCGTTGTCGGCGACTAGGATCTCACAAGAAGCTACGAAGCTGCTGCCAGACAAACAGGCTTCGTCTATCACTACCCATTGGCCACCATTGTTGGCCACCATAGAACACAACATAACAATTTTTTGAAGCCCATTTAGGAGCAACCTAGACTGATAGACTTATCAAATCAAGACAAGACAAGGTTCAAGGGGTGCTTTTTTGCGGTGGGTCCCTGTCATCTCAAGAGAAAAGAATTCTAATACCTTGGGCCTAAATCGTTCAATATTGACGACACTCTAGAAGCTGACAAGTTGTTGCCTTCCCGGTGATTCACATAGAAACAGGGATTGACTCTGTGGGCAGCACACCATGTGACTAAATCGCAGCAGTTTCCCTGCCTTGCACTCGGTGTTGAAGAACTAATTAGGAAAACGAGAGTGGGTTCCCACATCTGTAAGCAATAAAATGGTTCAGAGTCAACAAGTAATTGTTTGGGCCCACAACGAAGGGGGTTCGCTTATACATTTTTCCGCACTTGCTTCGGATCGTCAGTGTTAACGGGCGTACGATTTGAGAGATATCGTAAAGGCCCATCATCCATCAGACTTATAGTCTTCGAAGAGGTTAACGCTTTGTGGCACTCGATGGCAATCAGAGTCACGAAAGTACTAAAGTAGCTGTCTGATGCAAGAAAATTAAGAGGACAATATGCATGCCCCAACAATCTTTTGCAGCCACTTATGTGCTCTATTGACAGAAGCCCAAATTTTTCTTAGCCGAGATGCTTAACTACAAATATTGAGAAGCTCAAATTTGAAGCCCCAAGCCAAGGAAAACAGAACAGGTGCTCATTAGTAGCGAGATAGGGACGTTTCCGTGCTCCGAGTTACGTAAGGCATTGTTAGATATTAATGTAAGAAAACTAGTGAACAATCATCTAGATCGAGCTAAATGATTGTTTCCTGACATGCTCAGACCAACGGGTTATCTTTGTTGGGTGTTTCTCGAATCCTTTTTTTTTTGCTTCACGAAGCAAGAAACAACCACAAATTAATAATATCTACCTCCCTTCTTCGCACCCAAACTTGCTTTGCTTTCTTTACTTTCTGTTCAGAGGATAGTGAGGTCTATCGTGTGATTGTTAATCGTATCATTGAAATTGATGCACATACATGAAAACAAGACAAACAATGTTAATACTACAAACGCATACCCTGCATTTCCTGACATAACGGGGCTCACTGTCGAGTCAAGGTTCCTGATTATCTTCATTCTAATGAGTGATTTTGCTGAGTACAAAAAGTTATCCCTACCTTGTGTCTAGTCTTCAAAAGTATTCACCAACCAAAAGATCGACATGAACTACTTACCATTCCTTATTTTGGTCTCAGTAGCACTTTCGTTTAGCTACGTCTTAACTGGGTCCATGCTAATTTCCATGCTCGAAGGTCAGCGAGATTTCCAAGAGATAGGAGTGGCAGGGAAGGAGCCGGTTGCGAGAAACGACCAACAAGTCTCTTTTATGACTCGCGTAGCTCCTTAAAGTTTGCAAAGGGCAACAAGTACGTACAACTGAAGGTAAGCTTGTTACGAATGAGCAGGAGCATGTGGGTTTCAATTTGACTAGTTACACTGTTCGCGGTTCCATACCCTCGTGGCATACAATGGTGAAAGTTTTGAACTCTGTCATGATAACATGATTGGGTACAAGAGCAACTGTGATGGGGCCCGCCTGATCAAAATCACATTCAGAGATGTGACTTATCTATTGTGAGGGAAGCAGTGGAGTATGAGGTCAATGAAGATAAGATATTCAGTCACTTGCAGAATGAAATCTCCTCCAACCACTATTAAATATTTGAGAATGTTTCGTGGACCCTTCAAGTTCCACTATGTCTACCTCCGCTTTTCATATAAATGATCGTCCTTCTAATAGGTAACCAAATCAAAAGTCTCCTTGTAAAATATTCATGAAAGCCACGTATGTTTCAATCCATCAATTTATCCAAGCGTTTACATAATTTCGTACCTAAAACATCAGTGAGCAGCGCGTGGGGCGTTTGGCAAGTCCGCCAACGATTTTCTGATCACATCCACACCCTTCAACAAATCCTCCTCAGAGATCACAAGGGGAGGTGCCAATCTGATGATATGGTCGTGCGTAGGCTTAGCCAAAACGCCGTAGTCTTTCATCACCAAGCAAAGATCCCATGCGGTCCTGCCATTGGCCTTGGAGTCATCAATGACAATCGCCGATAACAAACCCTTACCTCTGACCTCGGAGATTATGCCGTTTGACTCCGCCTTTAAGCTCTCCAACTTCGAGCGCAACAAGTCGCCCAATTTCTGTGCCCTTTCTACCAAGCCCTCATCTTTCACCACTTGCAAAGCAGCCATCGCAACCTTACAGGCCAATGGGTTTCCACCGTATGTGGACCCATGGGAACCTGGAGATAATGTCAGCATGATTTCCTTGGAAGACAACACGGCAGATACCGGGTACACTCCGCCGGAAATGGCCTTACCCAAAAGAACGATGTCTGGCTTGACGTTCTCGTAGTGCTCGTAGCACAACATCTTACCGGTTCTGGCGATACCGGTCTGGATCTCGTCACAGATCAACAAGACGTTGTGTTTCTTGCACAACTCCTGCACCCTGGTGAAGTAGCCTACTGGAGGAACGACAATACCGGCCTCTCCCTGGATGGGCTCCAACAACAAAGCCGCAATCTTGTCGCCAGCATTGGTAAACGCCTTTTCGACATCCTCGATGACACCGTATCTCAACAAGGTGCCCTTAGATTCGCCAGGAATCTGTGGACCGACGCCGTTCAAGTAAGGGCCAAAGTCCGTGGTGGCATCCGGGTCCGTGGACATTGAAATGACACCGAGGGTTCTGCCGTGGAAGTTGTCGACAGCAGACAAAATGATGGCTTCGTCAGCCTTGATGCCTTTCTTCATGTATCCCCATCTTCTGGCCAACTTCAACCCGGTCTCCACAGCCTCGGCACCAGTGTTCATAGGCAAAACCATCTCGTAGTCGAAAAACTCCGTCACGTACTTGGCGTACTCACCAAAGACGTCGGAGGAGAAAGCCCTCGAACACAAGGTCAATTTGGAGGCTTGCTCCACTAACGCAGCGATGATTTTTGGGTGGCAGTGGCCCTGGTTCACTGCAGAGTACGCGGACAAGAAATCCAAATACTCCTTTCCCTCGGGGTCCCAGACATGGGCGCCTTCTGCCTTTTGGAAAACCACTGGCAATGGGTGGTAGTTGTGAGCAGAGTACTCTTCTTCGTACTTCTTAGCAGTGGCAGACGAAATAGACATGGTGTATTATATGTGATATTAGGGCAAGTTATTGCAAATGCTTTTGTCTATTTGTAAGCAAAATGATTTTAGAGGGTTGGGCCCAAAAGTGTGCGGGGAAAGCGATGGTATTTATAATTTTCACCGTGGTGGGGTTAAATCGCTCTACCTTGCCTATAGGTGTTTTTCGCGGTGGACTGCCTTTAGGATACATGGGCCACGGGGTAGAGACAACGGCCGTCGCGTATCAGCAATGCGACGGTTCGATCGCCGCTCAGATCGCGTAAGCAACACCGACAGCGTAGCGACAACGGAGCGGAGGCCGAAAAGGTGAAGAAAAAAAAATCATACTGCTGCAAGGGAAAGAGAACGATAAATCGGATGTAGAAAGTTTATAGACACATATATATCAGGATGGAATCAGAGGAAAGGATGATGTAAATTTATTTGTAACTATCGTAGCGAGCCTCGTGATAGAACGACCGGCACCTGAGCAGGTCACGATTAGCCGTTTCTCCAATATATCCCTTTTAGAACATTCGCTATGAGGTTCATACTGTTGATTCTCATGGTACACATCGTCCATACTAAAATGTCCAAGTCAGCTGACGCACCGCAGGGCGGAAAAGGAGATTGTTGATAAAATGTGTAAAATTTAGAATAATGATCGATGACTCAAAACAAGTGAGCAGGTTAGATGGACCGGAAGTAGCGAGTGATTTGGCTTAGATTACATAATTTGGTCTGACTGGTCTTCTGGCATCGGGCATTGTTCGCGCTCTCCCCACAATTGAGAACTTGTGACACGTCTCCACCTTCCGCGAACATTTCAAAGCGGTGCTGCACAAAATCTCAGTTCGCCTCGTCAACAGGAACTCATTTTATCATAGGGCGCCAGACATAGGCTTTCCATTGTGAATACTGAACAGAAATGAGATGAAGGATTTTGTCCATCCAATCATTGTTCTGATACGCTGGGGTCCCTTCTGTATTCCGAAGTTAATGATTCCCACTCGATTATTAAGTCGAAGGAATACATAATTAGGATTCTTTTCTATGATTGAAAATCATAAGAAGTTAATTCCATGATATCGGTCGAGTTTCATCAAACCCTGAGTGTCTTTTTTTATCGCATATTGTTCAACGCTACCAAGCCTGTCCGCACCAAGAATGAGGTGTGGTCTGCACACAGCCTTTCAATTAGTCGCATTGGGGCTTATTACGTGATGTCTTTTTGCCTGAATTTGGTGCCTTGCTACCTATTCGCACCTCCCTGTCATTCGCTTTTTCTTCCTAGGACGTATTGACTTCAGTCGAGCAATAGCAAACATTTAAACAGACGAGAACAGGATTGTCTAGATTAGATAGAGCTACCCGATTTTTTTTGACTCTCAGGCAATACGTAGCCCTCAGGATACGCACTATACCTGGTATTACAACAGCCCTTCAACACCTTAACGAGTCACGTTGTACACATCCTCAACAATGGAAAATCCTCAGGCTAAGCGCCAGATGCACCACCCTTTGACACCGCAAACCTCCGACCCGTATGTGGCCTCTTTGGCAACAGTGGGAATGAGAATTCGCAAGTCGGTTGCTGATGGTCACTATGAGAAGAGACAGTACTCTTATATGCCACAACATTACAATAGCGCTGTCCCAGCCGAGAAGTATCTGAACTTGAACTCACAGCCTAGAGCCGAATTCGAAAGAACGCCCCTCCCCTCACACTTGTCTGAGCCTCCAGCATTAACGAATGTAGGGTCGACTTTCCAAACTGGCCTGAATGTTTCGGAATGGGGCTCTCATGAGGTGAACGTGACCTCATTGCCACTGATGGGAACGAAACGTAAATTTTCTGATGAGGAAAAAGAAATGGAGCATGGTGACTTCAAACAATATAATGGGTACAATACCAACAATGGGCGCGGCGGCAGTTTCTCTTCATGGGAGGAGTTTAACCAAAGAAACGGCCCGCTCACGTTTGACGAAGATTTTTGAGAAGTCTTGCCGTAAGGCAATTTTGCACACTCCATTCAGTTCTCCGGTTTATCCACTTTGAATTCACTTTGAATTCACTTTCAGCTCCTATTTTTCTCTAGAAATAAAGTTCTCAACTATGAATTAAGGAGGAATCCTAGCATAATGGCTCAAACAAAAGTAGAAATCATACGCTTGTGCAAGGTATATGAAACCAATGGATTTGAGATTCTTATTTTCAGCGATCTGCGCCCCGCTTAGGGAACTCCTATGTGCCATTGCTAGACCACAAACACATCATGCTCATTGATCTCACTATTTTCATTTTGGTTCTAAAGACTTACTGTTTAATTCAAGGATCCTTGACTATATTTTCTCACGGTATTTTACGAGCTATTTAATCTATAACTTTTATTAAAGTCGTGGGAAACGTTGAAGATCTGACATCGATCTCCTCCCGCGAGGCGCAATCCGCGCTGTTAAGATGATCGAAGTATTAAAATGCTGGTCAGTTATAATTTAAATAGTTTTGATAGCTGTGTTGCCTTTCATTCTCCATATATGTGACCATACTTTCTACTACTTCGTCGTTAGACGAAAGCCCGGGTTTCGAGGAACAGGTCTTGAGATAACAGGATCTAGCTCCCTCTCAACCGTGCGGCGCTCTGGCCAAGCCACGCGAGCATGGGTGAACTATTTTTGGCCCTTCGAAAACGGCTTACATCCAACTGATTTACGCGTTTCTTTCTTTTTATTCACTTTCGCTCCCACGAGATTGTTTCATATTATAAATGTCCTTTTTATGGTCCTCAGTGCAAAACTAAACCCTCCGTCGTTTACATCCCTCACCCCACATCGTCCTCTCAAAGCTCCAACTCAACACTATGGTGGCACCTAGACCGTTTAAGGGACTTCTACATTTGACGAAAAAACCCTTCAAAAACCTCTCTCCCGCCCAAAGAACGCTTCTGGTCTTGAGAATCGGCTCTTCCTTTCTTGCAATATGCATACTTGTTGTTATTTTCGCCCTTCAGAACTTTCCGTCTAGACTCTCCATCGCACGCATCAACTGCGCTCATTTAGACGTTGCATATGGCCTTTATAGATCTTTGAGATCGCTGATGACGAAATCAGTTATCAGTAAGGGTGCCAATGAGGATGTTCTTCCTATTGATCTGGGCCTATCAGACTCCGAAATCAGCATTTTGACCCAGTATGCGCAAAACCAGGTCTCCAACGCTCCTCAGTCGTTTATTTTGGGCTCAAAAGACTGGTGTACGGTTAACTACGTGACAGATTTCTCAGACATGAATAATATATATACAAACATTACCACGCGTTGCCAGAAATATGGCGACCTTGATTTTTACGACTACAGAAGTCTTCTCATGACGAATCAGCTCCAGATCATTTTGGCGTACGCCTACGAAAGAGACAACTCAGAAAACTCGCATTACAGGAAACGAGTTGAACTTCGATCTCACCGGTGGACGGCTATGAAAGTCATATATTACATACAACTCGTCCAACAGGTGGTTCTCTTGGTTGCTGGCTTGCTCATATATGGAAACAGAGGCACGGCGCGTGACTTGTCCGCCTCGTCGAAAGTCTCGCTAAATATGGTTGCCGTAATGTCGCTAACTTCCGGGCTCACCATGATCGTGTCTACAGCCGTCGTCATTGGCGATTTGTATGCCATGGAACGTGAAATCAAGCGTGGACTCGGCGATTTCGGGATCCTGATGAGCATTGGTAATCTCTACATTGCTCTCTTGTGGCTTGCGCTAGCATTTGCACTTTCGGGTATGTGCTCGTGGACGGTGCCGTTGTGGTGCTCGAACCCCCCAGACGAAACGCATGACCTCGATGAGGAAGTATATCCGTATAGTAGGGGTGGAAAAAATGCCGCCAACACAAGGTTCACTGCAAAACCGTACCAGCTTCGCAGGCAGACACAGCAAATCAGAACCTCGTCTCGTCTTTTTGACCACGTGGAACAGCTGACAGAACTGATGGATAATCCATTTGACGATGGTCCCCGGGGATACTCGTCGCCCAACGAAACAAGCATTAGTGACAATTTGCCACTGGAGTCCACAGGAAATGTGCATAGCGAGAATGAGCTTCGAAAACTTAGCGAGAAACTCTCACGAAACATATCTGTGCGCCATTTGAATGGACATCGTCGCAAAAAGAAAGTTCCAGAGCACCTGCTTCTTCAGAAGAAAGACACACACGATCTCTTGTATGGTCCAAACCCATTTTCAAACCACCAATACCCGCAAGCTTATCCACAAGCAAATTTCACGCAACTTGACACACCTACATTGTCACGAGCAGCGTCTTTGACTTACGATGACAAACCTTCGAAATCGCTCAGAACCAGGCATCTTTTAGAAGAGCGGGATGGGCAGCCGCAAAAACCGGAATCAAGGTTTAACGACTCCACTATAGATGATGACGCTTCTCTCTTAGACGAAGCCGAGATGCAGTACTTGGACAATAACCGGTTCATGAATAATTTAACCAAGTGAGCTTGGCCCTACAACCGCAGTCCGAATTTGCACTGTGCACTTTTTGGCTGCGAAATTGCGCCCAGCCACTTCAGTACTTCGTATCACATATATTTTCTCTCGATGCACAATATAGACGAAATTTTTCTGGCTGTAAGACTCCTTTATTGTCAAAAAAATCAAAATGTCCCCTTCTACCAAATTAGTCGACTCCGACTCCGACAAGCAAAAGGTTTTGCACGCAACAATTACTAGTCACAAACTAGTCTGGTGCTGGACCCTATGGGCTGCCATCTGTTGCGCCTCTGTGATTTGTCTTTTTCCTGCCTTCAGCCGGGCATCGCTCTGGTTTCCCCATCTAAGCCTACATCTTGATAAAACCGACAACGGGTTTTGGGTGTATTATGTAGATGAGGTGCTTCAGGTAATCTCGCAATTTGCCACGGATCTCCAGGGCGTATCCTTAGCCGACTACGACCCGGAACTTGATTTTGTGTCTAATAGTATCTACAGTTTTGATTTTTCTAGCTGGTGTCGACACAACCCCTCGGCGGTTTCTATCTCGTGCTACCTGGGCCCCGGCTTAGACGTGATCACTGCTCTTGTTACTGACATGGGGGTACAAGTGGGGATCGCCGGACGGATGGAAAATCCACTGCTTTTCGGTGACAACCTAGCATCCACTTTCCAGAAAATTATTCGAGAGCTCGACCAAGTCTACCACGACGCGCAAACTCACGCCTCCACGGAAGCACTAGATATGGTAAGGCTTCAGGTGGTGCACCAAGTAGACCTTTCTATGAAATTGGGTCAGATTATGTTTGGACTAAATCTCATACATGCGGCCTTGTTTGTTGCGACCTCTTTGGCGTTCATTATTCCCATGACAAGAGGACTATTTCATGAGTACCGCCATACGCAAATTCCGATGTTTGTATTTTTGGTCCTATGTGAGTTGTGCACTTTTGTTAACTACACGTTGGAAACAATATACCTCAAGAAGCTCAACTCCGTATTCCGCATACATGGGGTCATCTTCACGCTAGGCCTTGGATCTACGATGTTGGTCATGGAGTTCCTTGCTGCCGTCGTGCTATGCATACTATACTTTGTCTACTTGCACGAGGCCCACCAACAGGACATGAATTGATAAGAACATTACTTTTCTAATAGAACACAAAACTTAAGCACCGTAGACCTTTTTGAACGAGTTCTCGAAATCAGCAATGATGTCATCGATGTGCTCGGTTCCGATGGAGAGTCTGATCAAATCTTTGGAAACACCAGAAGAAGCCTTCTCGTCCTCTGCCAATTGCTGGTGTGTGGTGTAGTATGGGGCAATGACCAACGTTTTAGAGTCTCCAACATTGGCCAAGTTCGAAGCAAGCTCAAGGTTGTCAACAACCCGCGCAGCCGCCTCCTGGAAAGGATCGTCAGTTTTCTTACCCAAAGGCTTGACACCAAACGACAATACACCGCCAAATTTGTCGCTGTGGTTGAAATATTTCTTAGCCAAATGGTGGGATTCGTGAGAAGGCAAACCCACATAGGAGACCCAGCTCACATATGGGGACTTGCCCAAGTACTCAGCAAGCTTCTGCGCGTTGTAAGATTGTCTCTCGACTCTCAAAGACAAGGTTTCCAAGCCTTGAAGCAAGAGAAATGCACCGAAAGGGTTCAAAGCTGGGCCCAAGTCTCTAAGCAACTCAATACGCACATGTCCGATGAACGCCTGGTTACCTAAGGCCTCGCTCAAAATTAAGCCGTGGTAGCCCTCAGAAGGCTGGGAGAACTGCGGGAATTTTTCTGGTTGTTCCGTCCATGGGAAGTTTCCAGAGTCGATAATCACACCAGCGATGGTCGTGCCATGGCCTCCGATCCACTTGGTGGCAGAATGCACCACAATGTCCGCACCGTGTTTGATAGGGTTGACGAGGTACCCACCGGCACCAAAGGTGTTGTCTGCGACAACGGGAATTCCGTTATCATGGGCAATTTTCACGATTCTCTCAAAGTCTGGCACATTATATCTTGGGTTACCAACAGATTCAATGTAGATGGCCTTTGTCTTAGAGTCGATTAATTTGGCAAAGTCTTCGGGCGCATCTCCGTTGACGAACCTGGCTTCGATGCCCAATCTCTTGAATGAGACCTTGAATTGATTGTAAGTGCCTCCGTACAAGAACGACGTAGTCACTATGTTGTCGCCATGATGGGCCAACCCCGCAATGGCCAAAAACTGCGCAGCTTGTCCGGACGACACAGAAACCGCTCCCACACCACCTTCCAATGCCGCGATTCTCTTTTCGAAAACATCATTTGTAGGGTTCATGATACGCGAGTAGATGTAACCTGGGGTTTCCAAGCCAAAAAGCTGGGCACCATGCTTTGAGTCATCAAACACGTACGAAGTCGTAGCGTAGATTGGTGGGGCTCTCGCTTTGTGCGGCTTCTCGGCCTCTTGGCCAGCGTGCAATTGAAGAGTGTCAAAGTGTGGCATATTGAAAGAATGTCCTATATAGAAAAAAAAAAAAGGAAAAGGAAAACGAGGATGAACTACTTTATAAGGACTGAGAGCTAATATAAGGACCTGTACTTCCGGGTGTCGGGCGAGCCGCAAGAGTGAATCATCTTATTGAGATCCGGGGTGCGTATAGTGCAAGCGCACGTGACTTGAGGTTATAGTCGGGGTAGATCTGAGCTGTGGTACTGAAGATTATCGGGAACCCCGTCAATGTAGTATTCGGCCAGGAGGAATATTCTGTTTTCTTTTGTATTTTGAGAGAAGAAAGTTAATTGTAGAAGAAAGCTGCTACTGGAAATTTACTTCACTGTGGCGCCGACGAAATGAAAACTGTGGGGTTGAAAGACGTGGGGAATTCGGGTTGATTGCACATACCGCCTGGCTCGGATGTGTAGTTGCATACATACAACACCTGGTTTCGATGTTTACCCAAACATGTCACTTAGATGTGTACGCCGTTACTGTGGGTAGGATATCACAGCGTATTTCTACCCACTTCATTCAGTCCCGCGTGCACGGGCCCACCTATTCTAACATCAGGAGGTCTGCGACTGGGGTGCACGCTGGTCGGGTGAGAAGTATGATCATGGACGAAAGTAGCATTCGTGAACCGTATGGCGTGTTGATATTCCGAAAATTGGCTCGTCTTTGTAATGTGATATTTTCTTTTATATTTACGGAGCTCGCCAAATCTTGTATACGTTTTTGGTGATAAGTCATCTTATTCTTCTTTTGGCAATGTACAGCCTCTTGGGATGCTTGAGCCAAACTGGTCACTTCAAAATAGTGTATTTGTTTATTCCAAACGAAACATAGAACTTGTGGGGCTATTTCTACCAAAAACAGTTTTCATGAAGACACTCAATTGATATAAGACACTGCCTCATAACACCAGTTCTGTATACAGTTTTACTGCTGGAACCGTGTTAAGAACGCACGACTTTCGCCGTCTAATCGAATCATCAACACAACAGATTTAAAGATCATTGTGCTGAAACTCTCACATGTGTCTGAAGCAATGCATGGGTATAACCAAGAAAGGGGCGCAATGTCTTATAAAAGTCAACAGTGGTGAGTTCTGCCACCACCATGTTCCCAGCCAGAAGTGTGCCAAAACGCGTCCTAATTTGCGTCACGATATGAACCAAACGCCTAAACAAAGAACTCTGAATTATTCGTCATCGCTACCAGCGACGCCAAAAAAGGCAAAACAACCCAGCCATATGACTTCAAAATATTACACCACTCTTTCAAACCCCCGCCCAAATCTGGCCTCGCTGTCTCCCGCTATTGAAAAGCACCTGCAGAGCCCTATAAAGTACGACAATATCGAACGGCCAGTGAGCCGTTCAGCTGGGGGTAGTCCGAGGAGACCGCGTGTCGACTATGCGTCAATTCCTAGCTCGCCAAAACTTAGGTACTCACCGAAAGTGGAGCTTGCTATTCAACCAGGATACATTTACGTATATACGTTATCGTCCTTCCTTTCAAAACATGCAGATGGAGGTTGGATCCAAACACGGAACTTGTCACAAAGTAAGCGAAAGCAAGATCAATGGGTCGATGTGGACATGCGGCGACTGCCAAAAATGTTGATAAAAGTTGGAATGACCACGAAAACTCCGGCTGTGCGAATCCAGCAATGGGAATCCAAATGCAATCATAAATTGCAGTGCCTCTATCCCGGATCTCATCCCGATTTGGGTAAATCGAGTCTCTCAAGAATGTTTGGGGACCTTTCTCTAAGTGATAAAGAGGAGGGCAAACAATACAGTACGTATGTGGAGCATCACCAGGGCTTTTTTGTTCCTAGAAACATCCTACATTGCGAACAGCTGATACATCACATCCTCAAACTGAAGTTTGGCAGGGGCGAAATTCACTGCAAAGGATGCCGTGATAAGTCTCAAGAGCAAGACGAGAAACAGCCCTCGATTCTAGATATTTTCAGATCGAAAAAAGAGACAGCTAAGACAGACTACAATATTCATAATGAATGGTTTCCGATCCCACGCAAGAACCTCAATGAGGTGTTCTCCATTATCAACACAGAGTGTATGAAATACATGCCCTGATTCGAGTTTCATGGAATTAGACCATTTGCAAATTCAGGAACAATTTCTAGAGACTCTTCGTTTACAATGCTGAGTGCTTATATGGCACAGCTTTCCACCAATTTTGGCTGAGTTTCAATTTGCCCTGGCCCATTACATATAGGTAGCAGGCTTACTGGACGGATTTACGGTGTTTATAGATTGATGAATTCCTAGTATTATACCTTTTATTCATTTTTAAATTTCAATGCAACCCTCGATATATTTTAATGGTTTTTGCCCCACAATCAAGTGTTCATGTAAGTAGAAGGGTCGACACCCTCGTCTGGGAACTCGGTAATCTTAACGTCGAATCTAGACTGGATTTTCTCCAAGACCTCCTCGTCTTCGGTGGACGAAACGAAAGAGACGGCCAAACCCTTGGTACCAAATCTACCTGCTCTACCGACTCTGTGCAAGTATTGGTCAGCCTCGTTTGGCAAGTCATAGTTGATAGCCAAGTTGATTCTCTCAATGTCAATACCTCTACCGAAAACATCGGTGGAGACACAGATACGCTTGTTGAATTCCTTGAACGACTTGTATCTAGCAATTCTCTCCTCCTGCTTCAATCCGGAATGGACAGCAATTGAAGGGAAGTTGCAAGCACACAATAACTTGTTCAACTCGTTGGCTCTGTGGGTAGACTTGACGAAGATAATGACCTGGTTGAATTCCAAAGAGTCCAACAAGTCAGATAATTTTCTGTTCTTGTCCTTCTCCGCTATCTTGAGGTAGTATTGCTGCAAACCGTGCAAGGTCAACTTGGCCTCATCGTCAACATAGATCTCCAAAGGCGATTGCATGAACTTCTTACACACAGGGCGAATCTCCTGAGACAAAGTGGCAGAGAACATCATCACCTGCTTCTGGTGAGGGGTGTTTCTGAAGATGTCCTGCACATCTCTTCTCATGTCTAAGGACTCCAAGACCCTGTCACACTCGTCAATAACAAAGGACTTGATGTTGTTCAAACGAATACCTTTCTCCTCCACGAGTGCGTGCAATCTTCCTGGGGTAGCCACGACAATATGAGGACAGGTTTCCTTGTTCTTCAACTTCTCCAAGTCTCTGGCGATTGGGATACCGCCGTAGAATACGTCGGTTTTGACGTCGGGCATGTACTTGGAGAAACGAGCGTATTCGTTACGGATTTGGTAGGCCAATTCTCTAGTGTGGCAAATCACCAAAGTAGAGATCTCACCGGGAATTGGATCCAATTGTTGCAAAGTGGACAACACGAAAACGGCAGTTTTACCCAAACCAGACTTCGCTTGGCACAACACATCGGTACCCAAGATCGATTGGGGAATGCAGACCTGCTGAACTAGATATTGTTAGTTAATGAGAGAATTAAAATTTTCATGCCAGATGAAATGAGCCAACTGTGGGGGGAGGGGACTTGCGATATGAGAAGGAAATTCGAGGTGATGATTTGCCGGGGGGTGGGGGGGAGTTGTATCTATGCTTTTTAACTGTCGGCATTGACAACATTCCTTAGGTATGGAGCCCAATAAACGTCTTCTTCGCTCACGTCAGGAGTTTTCGATGCAAATAAAAAAACGATTAAGGACTAATGCGTTGCTTCCTGATTGGTACTTTCGAAAACGACCTTGATGCCACGTAACTAATCAGTCCGTGAAGTAACAAAAGGTAAGTTTGTGTAAAAAGGTCTTTGAGAGAAGCAGTGGCCAGTATGAAACAAAGAAATCATCTCATGGCCCTGACTTATTTTGGCCTTGACTTATTTGAATAATTTCTCTTTTGTTTAGCTTGAGGTTTTCCTCTAGCAAGTATGTCCCTTAACACAGTCGGCTCGCAAGTGTATACGAACCTTCAGATGGGTGCTCGAAACCACAGTCACCAATGGCTCTCAACAACTCCGGCTTCAAAAGGAAATCTCTAAAACCAGTGGCGTGGATGCCAACGTAGGAGCCTTTCTTGTCAGCATCCTTGTTGGCGGAGGCATCCTCAGCCTGGGTCGTCGTGGGTTGCACGGCGATCTCCTCGGAGTCGGAGTAGTCCAACAATTCTTCCTGGCCTTCGTGAGACATGATGTTTATGGTTATTTGTGGTTTTAAGGGGGGTTGCTCTTGGCAAAAAAAATCGAAGTTCGTTGACTTTTCCACCGCATTTTTTCGGGCGGCGCACGAACTTTTGGGTCTATGAGTGTGCGGTGTGCACAGAAAACGACGCCAATATTCTTTAAAAGATCTACAACATTCTGGCGTTTTCCGCAAATATGATAACTATGACTACTCAAGTACTTCAAGGTTTGCTTGTATTAACCTTTGTTTGATCTCTTGGAGAGAGGGAAAATGCGACCTCGGCGAACCTCTTGTCATGGAAGCAATTGACATTTCTCTACTTCAAAGGAAATTGAAATTAACTCACGGTGTTCTTGTTTCTTTATTAGATCAAAGATGTAGCTTTCCTCAGGTGAAAAGCGCAAATTCCATTAGTTTGCCCAAGAACATGGGAGCAAGTGGGTAGTACTTTTACTTTTGCTTTGTCGTGTGCATGACAGATCTAAATAATCAAAGTAGGGCGAAACGTCAGATACAAGAGAAAACACACAAAAATCGCTAGTATTTTTACTGAAATGCGGTATATCGGAAAAATCATGCTCACGGTCCCACTCTAGGTAAATTAACTCCGCTTCCTCCGTTACCCAAACTTCCATTTTGGCCACAGCTTTCAGTAACCATTCAACAGGATTCAAGTAGAAAACTACTCACTATATAGAAGAAGAATCAATTTTGACATGAAGTACTACTTTAGAATTCTGAAAGAGGTTCCTTCAAGTACTACTATTGCCGATGTCGTTTGGATGTACGGGTGTTTTCGTATACTCAAGCAACCTTCATGTGGAAGATCAATACTACTCCACTAGATATGAGATCCTCACTCGTTCTTGGCCTTAAAAGGTCCTTCTACTCTGTTTCTCGTTTCCCTGCTGTTGGGGTGCGCCAGCCCGCCAGATTTTTGAGGAATCAACCTTCGAATGTCATAAGCTTCACTCGCTTCGCTTCTAATGGTATTCCCGATGACGAGGCCAGTGTACGTGAGTTAGTGGGCAAACTCAACGAGAATCCTGAGATCCGCGCAATTCTAGAACAGTTTCAAAGTCTTCTTGTCTCTAAAGGCTTGAACCCAGAAAAACCACCTTCGATGATGGAGGTCATGCGTCTTTTCGCAGATAGAGAAGTTCGTGAGTTGGCAGGAAATTTGAAGAGCAAATTCGACGAGGCAGGCATCCAGATATCGCCGGACCAGATGAGTCTGTTCATGGGCATGTTTAAGAAATAGCTGGAGTGAAGCAGTAGCGGAGAAGGCATTATATATAGATAGCCAAGGCTGGCTGAATTTACATACTGATGAATAGAGGAATTAACCAAGCCCCTTCAGTTAGACAAGAGGCGAATGTACTTGAGACCAGCTGTCGTGATCAGGCAATTAGAAGGTCCTTATCAATGGAGGAACGCGGCAAGTCATTCAATGTGCTAAGATTGTATTAATGGTTGAAAGAGCCGCTCTCCTTTCCCTCGAAAAGTATCACTGACCACATACGAAACAAATAATTGAAACCGGAAGAATTTTCCTTATATTCTGTCTAAATATGTCTGATGACTGCTCGATTGATTTTCGAGACATGTTCAAGACATATTTCAACCGACTTGTCTACCTCCAAAATCCTCGATTATCGTTCACTGAATTTTACTTTGAAAACGAGGCAGAGATGATTGCAGCCTCCTCAACTGCCCTGGAAATTGCGCCTCTCACTCCAGAATCTTCCATCTTCAACAAGCCTCCAATTGTAGTTCCTCCCGGAGTACAGACTTTACTCTTCAAAACAGCAGGGTGCTCTCCCGTCTCCAACACCATCTTGGCCGTTCCCTCCATGACCTTAGCTGCTGCAGTCCTAGCAACATCGTGTTGAAGACCCATACGAACACCTCCATCATACAAGGCCTCCATCATAAGAAGACAAAACGCCGGACCTGACCCTACGAGTGCCGTGGCAGCATCCATGTTTTTCTCTGGAATTTCCATCGCCGTGCCAAGGGTATCGGAAAGGGCCAAAACGAGTTGTTTCTGATCTTCTGACGCAGTTTCTGCAAATGCTACTGTGGCCATTCCGCACCCGTATCTAGCGGGCGTGTTAGTCATCACACGTGCCACATTTGGGGTGAAAATACTTAATTGAGCGATCGTTACGCCCGCCAATAACGAAATCAACAAGGGTTTGTGTTCCAATGAGTCTTTAATTTCTTCGTAAACCGATTTATAGTGGAAAGGCTTGCATCCCAAAATGATCACGTCTGCTGCAGCCACAGCCTTATTTTTCGCCTCTTTCTCATATTGAATTTCCACGAAGTCTTGAGGATATGTTTCTTTCAACTCCTTCACTTTGCGGTCGCTGTTCAAGCAAAGGTGTACTTTACCGGGAAATGGGGAGACCTTCGAGTTGAGAATGGCAGAAGTGAATGTAGACCCCATGACACCTGCGCCCATGACAACTAACGTGAATCCATCCGAAATTGGCATTTTTTAATTGAATACTAGATTAATAATGAGGTAAAGATCGTGAGCGTCAGCAAAATTCGTTTTCAAAATTCTCGGTTGATCTTCGCTATCAGTGGGGTAACTGTGCAGAGCTAGCTCGCTATAGCTTTCCGCAAAAGGAACGACCAGTGCAGATGATTCGCTCATTACTAGAGCTGGATAGTGAAAAGGGCCTAACAAATTTCGTGAATTTGGAAATTAGACTTCTTGAAGTGTCTCTTGAATTTTTATAAAGCTTCTTCCAATTTTTAAGCAGGGTTGGTTTTTATGAGGACCAAACTTTCCTTACCGAGATGTCTGATGCCATGAAGTTATTTAAATTTTAAGAAAATAATTCCAAACTGATTACAGGATTAGGGAAATATTGAATTTTTGAAAGAACAACGGAAAGTGATAGAGGTTAAGGAAACTTTCAATCCTGTTTACAGCGTATATAGATAATAGTCTTTCAAAGCTTCAAACTAGCGCTTGCAGTACCAGGGCGTCTTGCGTTACTTAATGTTGCTCGAATTCGCCCACTTGCCCTACTTCGCTCTGCTCACTGCGTCGGCAGTAATAGTATAGCCCAAAAAGTTTCATTGAGTGAAGAAAATTTTGTGATACCAAAAATGTCTCGTTGACAATCAATTTTCTTCAAGGGGTTCATCTGCGGTTACTCGAAGGAAACCGTTCAATTTTCTAGATACATCCGCCTGCCGCTGGCCTGCCGCGCAATCCCGCTATTTCGGGTAAGTGATCATCAAATTACTTGCAGGTAGTTGCCGTAGTAAAGTACGCCGGAGAGAATTTCTGCCATCAGTCAAGTTAAAAAGCTTTTGACTCAGTGATAATTAGAAAGGGCAAACCGTCGCCTATCTCGGTGAAAACCAAGAATAACTTTTCCTCTGGGATATCTTTGGTTGGCGCGTTCACTCGAAATTTCACCAGATTTTGCGAGGCTCTGAAATACGCCTGACACCCGGGGCGTAAAATTCAATCAAGGGTATTAACACACCCACAACACTTCTTTGGCATTTATTTCACAAAATAATATTAATTTAACAGCAGTGGAATTGCTTTGTGATCAAAATTTTCGACAAAACTTCGTTTTTGGCCTTCCAAGATGCCGTTCGACAAGTCGCTTCTTCGGGAATGTCCCACTTTATACCCCACCGTTGAAGAATTCGACGACCCGATTCTGTATATGTCCAGAAACGACATAAGGGCGCTCGGAACTACACATGGCTTGCTCAAAATCGTGCCCCCTTCCATATGGAAGCCGCCTTTTTCGTTGTCGCCATCGTTCAAGTTTCACACGAGAATCCAAAAGCTCAGTGACTTGGGGATCACGGCAAGAAGTCGGAAATTCTTTCATGATAATCTTAATAGATATCTAGAAATGTCCAAAATGCCCTCGGTTAATGAATGGTTAGTATACAGAGGCGGAAGAGTGCACTGTTATGACTTATATCTTGCAGTGAGTAGGAATGTCCCCGAAGCAATCTCCACGGGCGATATCTCACTAGAAGACATGGAAAAAATCAACGTAATGTTTGATCTTCCCTCTCATAGCAACTTTTTGCTCCAAGAATATCGCAGAAAGATACTTCCATATGCAAAGTATCTCTCATCGAATGGTGACAACTTCGATTTTCCTGCGGGAATACCAGGAGATTCTGAAAGCTGTGTTGTTTGCAAGAAGAACCACTCTCCAACAACCACTTTACTATGCGATAATTGCGATGATCTGTACCACATGAGGTGTCTTCGGCCGCCTCTCGAAGAGGTACCCAAAGGCTCGTGGTATTGCGAGAAATGCTTGATTGGAACTGGAGAGTATGGGTTCGAGGAGAACTCTGAAGTAAAGTACACGCTTCAAGAGTTTTATGGTCACTGTCGTGAATTCGAAAAACACTTTTCAGCGTCTGTGGGTAGACCTGGGCAGCGGCTAAGTTTAGATGAGATTGAGCAGATATTCTGGGCTCTTGTAGAGGAAGAAAACTCGCAAATCAAGGTGAAGTATGGCGCTGATATTCATAACCTGATCCCTGGAGAAATTACTGGGTTTCCTACTTCTGAGTACATGAATGCAGCCCGAAGCATATCGCCTGGTCAGACTGAAAATCGTGAAGCCAGAGCCATTCTTGATACATACGCAAACCACCCGTGGAACTTAACTCGCTTGCCTTTTGCAAAAGGTTCTCTTTTAAACCATATTGACACAGAGATCTCCGGAATGACTGTGCCTTGGATATACGTGGGCTCTCTTCTATCCACTTTTTGTTGGCACGTTGAAGATCACTATACGCTCTCAGCAAACTATTGCCATTTTGGGAATACCAAAAAATGGTATGGGATTCCAAGTGCATACGCCGACCAGTTTGAGAAGCACTTGAAATCCTTGGCGCCGGATTTATTCCGAAGACAACCAGATTTGCTTCATCAATTGGTGACCCTCATTTCTCCCGCAAAGCTTGCTAGAATCGGAATTCCGTGTGTTTATGCCAACCAAAACCCAAATGAGTTTGTTGTTACTTTTCCACGAGTATATCACGCTGGGTTTAATAGTGGTTTCAATTTCAACGAAGCTGTCAATTTTACAATGGACTCCTGGCTTGACTTTGGGAATAGGTCCATACAAGACTACAAGTTGATTAAGAAAGAAAATGTTTTCGATCACTATAACCTTATGGAAAACATTCTCAAGAGTTTCACAGTGGACCATTTGAGTTGGGCGAGCCGGACTGAAATCATATCGAAATGCATTCGTAATTTTGAAAGTTATTTACAGCGTCAAATGAGTCTCGTGAGAAACTTGTCGGGGGATCGTTTACCGAAAGTACTCATACTGTCTAGTGTGGCAAGTTCGTCCACGACTCATGAGAAAAGTCCTTTGATGACTCCAAAAACTTCGGATGAAAAGCAAATACCCGGGCCAAATGACGAGGACGACAATTTGTGCGACATTTGCAGGGTGTCAATCTCTTACCAATATTGTGATATCAACAATAGAAATCATCGATTTGGCAGATGGTATAATGGGAGACCGAAGAGAAACACCAATGTCTTGGCAGTTAACAAATTGTTGACCCCTGAAGCGTCTCCTCACGTACGGAATGATAATGCATCCTCGCGGCTAGCAGCGGAGGAGGTGTCTCTGTCTCAGTCGGCAGAGGCATTAGAAGCCTTGCAGGATCATGTTGATAAGACGACAACCTCCAGTGACCAATTTGAGGAGCTTATACGGGAAGCCAAGCGAAAGCTGGAAAACGAAGAAGACGTTGGTGATACTGAGCCAAACAGATCAAAGAGAAGGCAATTGAGGAGACTGGAAGAAAGAAAGCACCTGCCTAAACCAGATTGTTCGGTGGTCCACAAGGAAGGTTCTGGTAAAATGAGCCAGATGAAAAAAGTGCAGTACAGTTCACTTCTCCACCTGCTCAATCAGCTCGACCGCGTCAAGTTATGTTTAGAATGTACTGTGAAAATGTGTGGGGAACAAGGGGAGAAAGTACCGAAAGGTTCGCAAATCTCGTTCAAAAGAGACTTCCCTGACATGCAGAAGGTTTTAGATCATGCGAAGGAAAGGTTTTATTCGTTACTTCGGTGAGCGGTGAGTGCCCTACGACCTCGCATATTTAGTATAGGGAGCTATTTTTAATGCGGCAGAATATAGGTTGTTGTGCTGACTTGGGAAGTAGGTCTGGTGTAAGCAAAAGAATAATTTGTCAAACTTTGTTGTTTTAGAGGACTTATTCGAACACTGGGAAGGAACACCCACTTTTTTGCACCCAAACGGAGGCGCGTTCTTAGCTCGGCTGCGAAAAAACATGCAGTTACAACAATACGACAGAGATGAAACAATTTCCGATGGGCATCCCGTAGTAGAGCTGAAATCAAAGGTTGATATCATACTGTTTACATATATAACCATTGAAGTCTATGTCGTCGGTGTTTCTGCTATGCGGTGATCAAATTAGAAGGACACATGAAACCGAGGAACATCGAACCAAGACAAACACTACGACACGGGCCACAGGCGATTCCTTCGTTTAGGTCTCTTTATTTCAATCTCAATTGCACTTTTTTTGGGATTCCTTGTCCGTGTCAGAAGACGAATTTGCGTACAAGAAAATCCCCCCCTTGATCCCACATAAGCTGGTAAATCGTAGTATTCTGAAGCAGTTCTGTCGAAAACCTAACGATGGCCACAGAAAGAAGAAGGACCACACTTAAAGGTTCCGGTTCATCTATTTCCTTATGACTAAATGAGCACCGCTATGTTTCCACAACCTAAAGAAGCACCTTGCAACTTCATCATTCAGAACCTAAGGTACAGCTGAGCAGTCCTTGGGAACACAATATATTCCTAGTTAGTCTACAAATATATCTGTGGCTCGTCACCTCTAATTTTACAATGGTCTGACCCACAATAAGAACTATTTATAATTCTCCCCACACTGGTGATCTCGGTTCGCCCCCACCTGTCCTGCCGAATGCTGGGGTGCACCAACTGTCGCGCCAAGTGTGGTGCTGCGGGTAACCCCCGCTCGCCCAATAAAATCGGTGTTCGCACCGGAAATGCCAGCTAGCGCGTTCATTGGTCAGCTCGCGGTTTCTGACTTCCGCCGGCCGGCATGGTGCCTCGCGGACGAGCCCACGAGCGAAAACCTTATAACTCTCCTGGTAACCCTCGCACTTTTTTTCCCTTAGTTCAACAGTGAAACATCATCAAACAAACGATGGTTCTTCCAAGATTGTTTAACACTGCCTCCCGCGGTGCCTTCACCGCTGCCAAGCGCAATGTCTTGTTCAACAGAAGCTTGGCCACCGCTGCTGCCGCCAACGGTAAGGTTAGGTATGTACTCAAAGCGTTTTTTTCAATCCGTGGCGATCTGGCTATGAATATCACAACATGCCCCAGCGTTCTCTTCTAGTGAACTTTGATCACGCCATCAAAGAAATTGACTGGGCTGGCATTATTTTATACCTTGACACTTTTTCAGAGGTAGGGGCGTACCCCTGTATACTCATCCCCAAATTTCCAAAATTTCATCAATGTGCCATGGCATCAAAAGAGTTTGCAGATGCATTTTTGAATCTGGACTCCAGTCCATAATTCATTTCCAAAAGCCTTGATGTGTTCCGAAATCATGTTGTTGTCTATAATAGATGCGGGGCGTGTGATACACCAGCACAAAAAAGTGTCCAGTCGTGCCTCAACGTCCAACCTAACTTTTTTCTTAGGATCATTATACTAACATAAATAGAGCCGTTATTGGTGCCGTCGTGGATGTCCAATTCGAGGAAGGTAACTTGCCAGCTATTTTCAACGCTTTGACCTTGAAGAACGGTGACCAATCCTTGGTTTTGGAAGTCGCCCAGCACTTGGGTGAGAACACTGTCAGAACCATTGCTATGGATGGTACTGAAGGTTTGGTTA
Organism: Metschnikowia kunwiensis; assembly: GCA_030583255.1. Lineage (NCBI taxonomy): Eukaryota > Fungi > Ascomycota > Pichiomycetes > Serinales > Metschnikowiaceae > Metschnikowia > Metschnikowia kunwiensis. The sequence goes on from JAJMHQ010000019.1 coordinate 137,114, forward strand.
GAGGCGCCCCTGTCGAGGACACCGGTGCTCCTATCTCCGTCCCAGTCGGTCGTGAGACTTTGGGTCGTATTATCAACGTTGTTGGTGAGCCAATTGACGAGAGAGGCCCAATCAACACCAAGAAGAGAAACCCCATCCACACCGACCCACCTTCGTTTGTCCAGCAATCCACCTCCGCCGAGGTTTTGGAGACTGGTATCAAGGTTGTCGACTTGTTGGCCCCTTACGCCAGAGGTGGTAAGATTGGTTTGTTCGGTGGTGCCGGTGTCGGTAAGACCGTGTTCATCCAAGAGTTGATTAACAACATTGCCAAAGCCCACGGTGGTTTCTCCGTTTTCACCGGTGTCGGTGAGAGAACCAGAGAGGGTAACGATTTGTACCGTGAAATGCAGGAAACCGGTGTCATCAACTTCGAGGGTGACTCCAAGGTCGCCTTGGTCTTCGGTCAAATGAACGAGCCACCAGGAGCCAGAGCCAGAGTTGCTTTGACTGGTTTGACCATCGCTGAATACTTCAGAGATGAAGAGGGTCAAGATGTCTTGTTGTTCGTTGACAACATTTTCAGATTCACTCAAGCTGGTTCTGAAGTGTCTGCTTTGTTGGGTCGTATTCCTTCCGCTGTGGGTTACCAACCAACGTTGGCCACTGATATGGGTGCTTTGCAGGAGAGAATTACCACCACCAAGAAGGGTTCCGTCACTTCCGTCCAGGCTGTCTATGTCCCAGCCGATGACTTGACTGACCCTGCTCCAGCTACCACTTTCGCGCACTTGGACGCCACCACTGTGTTGTCTAGAGGTATCTCTGAATTGGGAATCTACCCAGCTGTCGACCCATTGGACTCCAACTCTAGATTGTTGGACGCCACCGTTGTTGGCCAAGAGCACTACGACGTTGCTACCAATGTTCAACAAACTTTACAAGCTTACAAGTCCTTGCAAGATATCATTGCCATTTTGGGTATGGATGAGTTGTCCGAGGCTGACAAGTTGACCGTCGAGAGAGCGAGAAAGATCCAAAAGTTCTTGTCTCAACCTTTCGCCGTCGCCGAGGTTTTCACCGGTATCGAGGGTAGATTGGTGAGATTGGAGGACACTGTCAGATCTTTCAAGGAGGTGTTGGAGGGTAAGTACGACCACTTGCCAGAGAACGCCTTCTACATGGTCGGTGGTATCGAAGACGCTGTCGCCAAGGCTGAAAAATTGGCTGCTGAATCCAAGTAAGCGAGCCGCTGCATAGTATGACTGAATGACTAGCCAGTAGATATATTTACACGTCGACTCACTTCACATAAAAAATGAATACATTCAAGAACGTTGATATATAATCTCCATGCTCAAGCGAGAACTTTTTTCTTCTTTTTTGGCTTCTCTACTTTGGCAGAAAATGTTCTCCACAGTTTAACACGAGTATCCCTGTCCTGCTCCCAACGAGATTCCCAGGTCTTTTTTAATTCCCGCTCTTTTGCAGCGGTCTTTATTTCAGATTGTTTATTCCGTTCCTGCCGCTGGAGAAAACTACTTTCCACTTCCTGGTCTCGTTCGTGCTTCTCTAATACGAGGCGCACTTTCTCACGAATGGCTTTGTTTGAGTCGTGGTTATAGTCGTCAGAAAATGTAGCACCGATTCCGTCTGCCACTTGCTGGTATACCAGGACTAGATTAGCTTTTTCGAGAAATCTCCCCTTCAATTCTTTATTTGATTTATCATCGTCATCATTATTTTTCGATTCGTTCGGAGCATTTCGAGAATTATCTTCTGGTTCAGCTGCGAGAATTAGGTTTGCCTTTCGCAATAAGTCAAAGGCTCGTGGGGCATCTTCATTCTTTGTCTTATCAGGGTGAATCTGTAATGACTTTTTGCGGTACACTTTTCGGAGTGTCGTCGCAAGATTAGTTTGGTCATGGAGTGGGTTGATCTGCAAAATGGCGAAGTAGTCTTTCGGACAGCAGGCTAGAACACGAGCTATTTCGCGATCTCGCGCAATCGAATTTTCTTGTGCTAGGAAATGTGCATCTAAATCAGACATTTCATTGAATTGAAGGGTTTCGATGGTGAGTGGTTTTGTTGAGATGCGGAGTAGAAAGCGGTGATCTGTGGATGCCCATCTGTGCGCGTACGGAAATGGACTAGTCCCGGGTGGAGGCTGCGTGGCCCACTTGAAACCCAAGCCGATAGTGGCGTAAGTCCTTTGAGGTCGTGAAAATCCTTCAGGGACTTTCACAGGACCATCATTTTTAAGTCAAAACTTTAGCTGCATCGGCATTTCCATGCTGTTTACTGCCCTCCGGTTGAGAGCGCACCAGAAGACTGAAGGATGTGCCGCCAACAGCATACAGTAGTCTAGAACATTTGTAATGAGCACAATATAACGTTTCTTTGATTTCTCGTATATTGGTTCAGTTTGAAGCTATCGCAAATTTGGTTTACTAAGATTTCGTCTTGCACATCAGACATTCGTATACGTTTCTCTCCAAGTGTCTTCGCACCCATCTTTCTAGGCCCATGCTCCACCGCATTTCGCTCGCTAAGGTAAAAAAAAAAACATATCCAGATCTGAAATAGACTTACGCCCGGTTTATCAAACCTCTTTCTTTAGTTGCATGCTTCGTCGCGCCATGTCATCTTGGAAACCTCGCTACTTCGATATCGGAGTGAACTTCTCCGATTCAATGTTTCAGGGCCGTTACAACGGCTCAGCATCAGCAAAACATCCACCTGACATCGAGAAGGTCATTTCTCGAGCAAAACTTTTTAATGTGGATCGCATGCTCATAACTGCATCTTCTATTGAGGAGAGTCGCTCTCACTTGCTGCTCGTTGCTGAGCATTTACCAAATTTTGCATCCACCGTAGGCGTACATCCATGCACTGTGGCAGAAGAGTTTTATGGCAGCTTGGAAAATGTTCAACCATTGCCAAATATTGAGGAAAAGTTACTAGAGCTAAAGCAAACTGCATTGGATGGTCACAAGCGGGGATTGGTGAAAGCTTTTGGTGAAATCGGTCTTGACTACGACCGTTTGCATTACTCTACTGTTGCGCAACAAAATGAAATGTTCGTCAAACAACTAGAAGTGTACAAATCATTGAAACACTTGAATTTACCCCTCTTTTTACACATGCGTGCGGCTTGTGACGATTTCGTCAAGATAATTCAAACTTTCTTGCAAGACGGGTCCATCGCCGTCGGAAATGGGGTCGTCCATTCTTTCACGGGAACCAAGGAAGAGCTCGACAAGATTCTTGGACTTGGATTTTTTGTCGGAATCAACGGTTGTTCTCTCAAGACCCAGGAAAATGTAGACGTGGCGAAACTCATTCCGGTTGAAAAGCTCATGATCGAAACAGATGCTCCCTGGTGCGAAATTAGGAAGAGCCACGCGACTCATTCGTTAATATCGCCATATCCAAACTTATTTTACCCTGAAATTCCTGTGAAAACAGCAGAAGCGAGCTCTTCTCCCACTGACACTTCCGAGAAAACAGAATCGTCGAAGAAGAAGCCTAACAATGAAATCAAACTAGATGCGCTCTTGCCTTTCCCAAGTATAAAAAAGGAACACTTCCAGAAACATAGATTACAAGCTCAACAAAAGCTAGAGAACTTGGGACTGGTTGCATCGTTAGATGTTGGAGAATTTGCTTACCCGTTGATTAAATCCAGAAATGAGCCGATTTTCGTCGGTCAGGTTGCCGAAATCATGGCGAAGCTCCACGGTTTGGAACACGACAGCGAGCTTAGAGAGTTCATCGATACTGTTTATAACAACTCTTGTAAACTATTTAACATGATATAATGCATTGTGATTAATACCTTCTACGCCTTGTGTTTCTTCTGGGCTTGTTTTGCACAGAAGTCGGCCTCAATTGCTCTTGAGATCTGGTTTTCCGTGTTGCTGGTTGGCTCGGCTTGAATCGTTTCTTCACAGGCACCAACTCGTCCTCGATTTCTTCCTCAATTTCTTCCTCGATCTCTTCCTCTGCGTCCTCTTCCCCTCTATCACTCGTCGCCTCTCCCCCCTCCTCACTCTCATCTTCATCATCACCATCACCATCACCATCGCCATCGCCATCGCCATCGCCATCGCCATCGCCATCGCCATCGCCATCGCCATCGCCATCGCCATCTCCATCACCTTCATCTTCGTCTTCATCTTCGACTTCAACTTCATCTTCATCTTCGTCGTCATCGTTTTCTGCTCTATCAGTATCACTTTCACCTTCGAAACTGCCATCGTCTTCCGATATTAGATCTCCTTCTTGCACCAAAGCGGTTACATTAGAGTCGTCTCCAAGTGCATCGCTGTATACCTCAAAGTTTTCCTCGGAGCCAGTGTCCAAGAACTCGTCGATATCATCGTCATTGCCTTCATCAGAACTGGCTAGCTTGACATCATCAACGACAGGACGTTTCTTTTCCTGCGTGACTATTTCTAAGTCAGGATGACAGGTGTGATAATCATTTGGATTGAACGGCAGATGTTCTCGGCAAGGCACTGACCTTTCGAAAGTGGTTTGGAAGGATTTGTATGCTTCCTCTTCGAACGTGTATGGATTCCCGATGTCATCCTTTAGGAACTCCGTGATCATCGATATGCTGTTACTCACGGAAGGAATTTGTGTCTCAGATTGTGGGGCCAAAGCCAAAGCAGGAGCAGAGTTGATACCGCCAGAAGGTCCGTAGATAAGAGGTTTCCAGAGTAATAGCTCAGGGTCTATCTTCGCATAGTTACGCAGCTCCCATCTGTTAATAACCTCATTAAGTAACTCCAAATTAATGGAAATCGCATAGCCACCTTCTTCCTTATTTTTGAGAAGTGCTTCAAGTTGCTCAAGGGCAAAAACGACGTCGGAGGGTTTCATTCCTGTAAGCTGGGAGATATTTTCGAGGGACAATGGAGCCAGTGTCGAGCATTTACTCAAAAAATCATCGTATATCCTTTTCAAGCACTGCGCGACTGCAAATCTCCAGTAGTTCCTGTAACTGACCAATCCCAAGTCACTCAAAGGTTTCTCCGGCGTCCCGTACTTGAATTCTCTTCTCGAAAGCAAGTAGCTGAAGTCGATCATCAAGCTCCCATAGCCCTTGCGCTGGTATATAGGCAAAGTCAATATACACGAGACATTATAGTCCGAGTTGTTGAGTTTCTCCTTGGAGAAGTAACCAACAAAGTGGTACGTCGACGAGTCCTGCTCGTCAATTTCCGTGAGAATGTAGAACACAAACGGCTCTACGTCATAGTACAACGTTTTAGAGTTTAAAAAGAGCTTTGCCAATAAACACAAGCTCTGGCAGTACTCGATATTCTTCCGTCCGTCGACCTCCCAGAATGCAATACGAGACTTCACGTCCCTGTATATCTCCACTCCGGGCGGGTGATTATTAAAGGAGTTACAGCCTTTTAACTGGTGTCTGAGGTACGATTGCGGCGAGTTCATATACTTCAAACAAAACTCGCAAATGTACAAGACTTTGTTCTTAGCGTATTCTTCTGGGTACGGCGACGAGTACCAAGTGTCTATCAAGTACTCGCGAAACTGGAGCTTTTCAATCTGACTGCGAGAGTAGTAATGCGAAGCCCCCTGTGGAATGGGAGTCGACGCTGGAGAATCTGCAGTGATGGTCCCCGCAAGCATTTGGTTCTGGAGCTCAGCGTGAGTAACAGCCGCGTGTTTGACAAATTCGTTAAACTTTTTTCGATCAGAAGCAGTCGGATCCGTATCATTGATGATACAGGCTGGAAAGTTGAGCACACTATGGTAGGGAAGATCCTGCTCGAGACTTTCCAGAAGTCTCTCTGTGGCCTCAAGCAGTAGTTTGCGGTCATTGCCCACTGTGTGGAATCTACGCGCATCAATGCTCCTGGATACTCGAGATGTGGGTTTTGAAATGACTCTCATATCCAGACCGTTCCGCGGAAGTCTAGAAGTACGCTTTCGTCCTTTTCTCTCCAGTATCTCAAACTCGTCCGCAAAGGTATCCAGTGGCTTACTGCGCACCAGTGGTAATCGTAGTCTAGACAACTTCTCCATGGTTTGAGGAGCGGGCGGGGTGATCCCAAAGTATCGTTTTGCCAATTTGTTTCGAATATTAAACTTGATCAACACAACAAACGCATCATCAGTATGTTCGATTACTCGGGCCAGAAATAACCTGGGTCGGCCTTTCTTCTTCTTCGGTGCTGGATCTGGTGTTAGAAGATCATCTTCCGAATACTTAGAGGGTGCTGCAGACGAAAGTGGGCTGGCCGAAAGTGGAGAAGACGTTGGAGAGTTCGAGTGCCCATTGAGATTTGTCTGACTCTGAATTATTATTTCGTCATTTTTTTCCTCTCCGTCGCGGCTATGTCGGAGTCTGCCTTCAGGCATATTCTCATAGATCTTGTTGTTGGTGATCTTGATTTCTTTGAGAAGCTTTCCCATTTTTGGGGGCTATTTGAAATTTGGCACAAATCGGTTTATTAATGAGATGCAGTTTGCCCAAATACGAAGTTCAACTGCCACAATCCTTAGGACTTATACCTTGTGTGGGGCTTTTTTTGGCGTTTTAATCACCCGTCGAAGGTGAGGACCTTATGCAGTGATCCTTTCGGCACGGGCGGAATTCTTCCCTATTTCGAAGGCACGGGCTGAATAAAACGTGTGTAGCGCACGAGGGCTTTTCAAAGACGGCAATTAATGCGCCGTTTGTCGAAATTAGTGATCGGCAACGAAGGTTTGGTAGCGGGGCCGATGATCATTTTCAGATTCCATACGCGTTATTGTGATACTGCATATAGTGGCACTGGCTGGAGAGCGGAAGACGACTTCGTTCACTGTAGTGTAAACAAGAAAGGCTGGAATAATTGCGGGCCAAGTTGGGTCTAAAACCGCGGTCATTACATTCCGTAATTTTAAAATAAAATTGGCCCTCAAGCGAAACATCGCACCTCTGCACATATTACCTAGAACACTGTAAAATATGCTACACGATAGTTTCATACATTATCATCATTAAAAATACAATAGGCGCTGCCAGATTGGTAAACCTTTTCATACAGTTTATGACGTAGCTTCCGAGTCATCCTCCTCTTCCACTTCCTCGATATGCTTTTGGTGCACGGAATTCTCCTCACTCTCGTTGTCCTGTTCGTCGCCATCCTCACCACCACTGGCGTTCATTCCAAATGACGCCAATAACGACTGCGCAGAAGACGTGTCCAAGTAGATGACACCATTTTCATTGGTGATCACATTGCTGGATAACAACTTCTGCAACGAAATTGCGCCCGTGTCGAGATCATTTTCCTCGCTGGTTTTTTCCCGTGCGCCAAAGTCCTCGTCGGTATCCTCGTCGTTATTTCCGGGTCCATTTCGCGATCCCATGTTGCCAAACATCGAATATCCGTTTCCAGCCCTCGAGCGTCTTTCACCGCTTCCTTGCTGGCCAATATCATAGTATTCACCGAAAATCTCCTTGTACAAGTCATTGTACACGGGGGAAATAGGACCATATTCGACGCTAAGGTAAGCGTTTGAGTCATCCTCCTTGCCCTTGATGGCCTCCATCTGCTCCTTGTGCAAGTCGACTTTTTTAATGATTTTGTCGTACCATTGGTCAAGCGTCTCGTTCTTCTCGTGATCCAACAATGCGACGATAAGAATGGACATGTTATCGCACCCGATTCCAGATCCGTCGGAGGTTGGTGCGCAGCACAACTCCATAATCTCCTCGCAAATCTGCGTGAATGACTTTCTTTCATAAATGCCTCGTCTCACACACTCCACACAGTTCTGCGATGACAAACAGTCCCAAATCCCGTCGCACGCCAAAATGACAAACTCGTCTTTCGCGAAATCTATATTGTGCGAGATGACGTCTGGATAGCATGTAACAATTTGTTCTTCAGCGGGTAACTCGGAGTTCTTCTTAAAGACGAAGTCACCAATGCCTCTGGATAACGCCAAATTACCGTTTACTCTGCCAACATCCACGTATCCACCACCAGCAGTGATTCTGGCTTTTTCACCTTCGTTGAAAGGCTTGTGGTCATACGATAATGCCTTCGCAAAACCGTTAATGGACATCACTGTACGGGAGTCACCTGCATTTCCACAGATAATCTGCTTGGGAGTAATGAAAGCCGACGTTGCAGCACATCCACTCTCGTCATTGCGGGTTTCAAAGTCTTGTAAAATAGCTTGGTCGCACAGCAAGAAGCCATCTTTCAAGGCGTTCACGTAATCTTTTCTCTTGAACGCCTCCGTTTCACAGATCAACTCGTGCAAACGCAAACCCGTGAAAATCGCAGACTTCTCGCCTCCGTGACCGTCGTAAACACCGAAAAAAGCAATGTGCTCTTTGTCGTCCGCGCCCTCGTGTACGTTTAAGATGGTGGCATGAGCATCTTCCATATTAATTCTCCATCCTTGCATGCACGACAACCCGTAAGCTAAGTGCTTGTCAGAGTCAACTTCCGAGTGCTTTTCTGTCTCCGGCTGGGAAAGAATTTGTCCCATTTCTTATTTCGTGTTCGATTGGACCTTTGTGAGGAAATCGGTTCTGTTTGTGGGAGAAGGCGTTTCGTCGAGACTTTATTTGTGGCAACTTCCTGCAATTGGCGTTTATGGAACGAAAACAGGGCAAAATTCTGCTTCAGTATGGACCCAAAACAATGTGAGACGAAGAACTGCTCTATAATATGGTCGAACTTCCTCCTTATGTAGACAAGGTGGTGTTTGTGTGTATTCGTGCGATGGACGAAGACGAATTCAAGCTCGAGAAACAAGCCTTTTCGAAATTGGTTGGGTCCTATCAGGTGGCGTTCAGGTTAAAGACACGTGTTACACAAAGAAACGTTTCCAGGTCTGTGGTGAAATCAGAAAAGTTTTCCCTTAATTTCGATTCCTCCAGGCCACTTTTCCCGATTTTTTTCTCTTTTTTTGGAGCTGAAAGAGCCTCTGCAGTCACGTGGAGAAAAGCGCGGGCCCGGGGGCACGCCACGCGACGCCTTAGGTTTGCCGCACCTTTTCGACCAAGAGTGACTCCACTCAAGGATATGGCTTCGTCCCAAAAAAAAGCGAGCAGAGGAAACTGTCGCTTCAACATATCCAACTCGTTCAATGGATTTGTAGGTGTGAGAAAGATAATTTTCAGTACCTCACAACATAGGTGGACCATATTGTGTCTCCCAACCTACAATCATGGTTATGAGCCGTAGTGGTCAGTCGCGAGTCGGCTAAGATTTGCTTAGGCTTCTCACACACATTCCAAATCAACGGTCACCACACAACTATTTATACTACCGTAGATACATGCTTTCCGGTCTGGTTATGTCATTAGTTACGTGTTTCCATAATTTTTCAACTTGCTTTTCGTCACCTCATAAAGCTTCTCCTCATTTTCTGTCTCATTAATTCGTCATTAATTTTCTCCCAGTGCTCGAAATTCAACTCATTGCCGACGGGTTGCAGCCAAATAACCAAGCACTTCTCTTTACATTGAAACTCGCCCACTATTTCCTGGGACCCCATATGCCTCCACTTTTCTGTTGTTCGAACCCTCCATTCAAACTCAAATTGTTTAGCTTGGAGTTCAAGGAATCATTTATGGGAAAATCCTCATTAGTAGGTGTGCCTTGCAATGAAGTGATGCTACTGGTTAGGTGCGGGTGTTGTCCAAAGGGGGCAAATCTGTTTGATAGATCGGTTGCTTGATGTGGAGTGCTGGGCTGGCTCAAGTGCGAGTTTTGTGGACCCATGAAATAGTGGCTGGGCTGTTGGTAGAGGTTAGCGTGGTGCAGTGGAGTTGGAGACCCCGCTGCAGAACCTCCTTGAAACGATTGTCCAATCGGAGGAGTCGATCTCACATCCACAAACGAGCGATTGTTCGACGTTCGTAATAAAGCTGCTGCACTGGAAGACGTAGGCGTGCCCATCAGCCCTTGTTGCTGGGAGGAGGGAGTTGTAGAGCTCGCGCCAAATGCATTGTAGTTTTGGTATTTGTTATGGGATGAGCCCTTCTGCTGTGAGCCAGGATGTTGGTATTGTCCGTATTGTCCGTATTGGCTCTGATGGTGCTGTTGTTGTTGTGCTTGTTGATGCTGCACTGGAGTCGAAGTCTGCTGTCTTGGTCTCGGTAAAGGTAATGCTGATTGTGACTGAGACCTCAACAACTCAGGCTGATGCACATTGCTGCCAACTAAGCTACTAGGATAAATAAGCGTTGGCATCTGACTCAAGTTCATCATCGAAGACGAATGCAGAGAAAGGCCGTTTTGAGGACCGCTCTGATTTGACACTCCTGAAGCTTGCAAGGATGGCGTCAATTGCGCAGTAACACTCTGCGGTTGAGTTGTGTTTGAAGCAGATGTAGACTGTTGGGGTTGGAGATGCGTATTGTAAGTTGCAATTTGTTGCTGGCGCTGTTGTATGCTTTGCTGGCCCGGTTTCCGTCTGATGATAATGAGTCCGTTATCAAAAAGCTCAAGTAAGTTCAAGAAAGAGCATACCAATGAGAGCACTTTCCGCTGGCTCATGTTCAAAGAGGACGGAAAAGCCAACTCGAAAATGAGTTTGGAGTTATCATCTCGGTAAGTGAGTAATTGCGAGTACAACTCAAGCACCTCTGGATCGTTGAAGTTCAAGTCCGACGGCGGCGCAGGGATATTGCTTGCAGAAGGGTACAGCGCAAAGAATCTTTCGGTTTGTGAGGGGTATGTCTGGCCATTTACACTTAAATTTTTCGTGGCAGCCGTAGTGGAGGTCACTGAGAGAAGCAGTGCCAAGGATGCATTCGAGCCAGACCGGTGCTGCTCTTCCAACTGGCCCCTTTTTTCACGTTTTTCCCTTTCAATTCTTTCTCTTTCTTGCAAGGGCAACATTTTCTTGTACTCGACGCGCAACTTGCGGCCGCCAATCTCTCTCCCATTAAGCTGGTTGACCACCATTGACGTCTCGTCAGTAGACGCAAAGTTGGCAAACGCCAACCCACGGAATACTCCGTTGTCAAAGTGGTAGTTGAAAGCGTACGGCAAGGGCAAACTGAGCTTGGTCATGACATCCAACAATTGCTCTTTCTTGATGGCAAACGGGATGTTCTTGATCACTATCGCGGTAGGTATCAAATCATCGTCTGGATTTTTGTCAACATCGTCTTCGTCATCATCTCCCGGAACTGTAGAATCTCCACCGGTAGAAGACGCTATATTTGAGGCAAGCGCGCGGCCACCGCCAAGATGTTCGCCGATCTTTTGAGTGTCTTTTTTCCCGAGATCTAACGAGCCGACATTGAGCGCCTGGTGTTGTTTCTGCTGCTCCACCCAGGGCCCTACGTCGGTGACAAGAGGCAGCGTATTTTCGCCAATCATACCGGCTCCGGTATGATCATCCAGCAACCCGGCATACATCCTATTTGTGCTAGCGGAAGCTCTCAAATGTGTTATTTGCGGTGTTGACGCGGGCCCCGAAGTTTGTGCAGATGTAGGATTATAAGTGGATGAATCATACCCAGAAGTTGATGATAACGACGAGAGGGAAGGTCTGCGTTGGATCACAGAGTCGAGCTGCGTGGGTGTGGCTGCTAAATCACGCAAGTCCATGTTTGGAAGTGTAGGTCGTGTCTTAGCGTGATGCTTGAATTGTTCACTGGCTTTTAACCAGGTTTCACAAGATAGATCTGGGTCTCCTCAGAAAATGTCACAAAAACACAAATAGTGTAAAAAGATGCTTCGTATGACACGGGTGCAATGTTTTAAGTTTCACTTCAATTTGTGCCGATGAATAGGCTGGGTGAATTGATTTCAATTTCAGCGTGTCTGAGTGGGAGGACGAAAAGACCAGACTGAGAGTGTATATTCAAATAGTTCGAGAAAGGTGCACCAATTAGCAAGAAGGCGTCCGATTCGAAACAATTGAGGTACCTGGTGAGATACTAGAAAGAAACCCTCGTGATCGTGCAAAAACTGAGTCCTGAGGGAGAAGATCGCCTGTGAGAGTGGTGTCTTGTTTCCCGGTGAGAAAATCTCCAGCAGAAAAAAGACCGCGCGCCTTAGGGCCGCGCGGCGGGGCGATAATACAATGGGTTGAAGGTCGAGAATATTCGTTGGTACAGAGAACAGTACAATAGTCGAGACTTCTCAATAAAAATGCCCGTCTCAAAAAAGGGAAAGGATCGTCTAGATTCGAGAAATAATTCGAAAGCGGGGTCAAAGTAGAGCCAGAGGTTTTGTTATGAGGCAGGCGTCCTGGGGGCCCACGAAGGTAAGTGGTGCGGGAGTGAGCCGAACCTACTCCTTTGCTGTGCTGGGCCCACAACCGTTGGATGCAAACCAATCAAAAGTGGCCTCAATACGTTCTCACTCAGAAGTTTTGTAATGCGGGTACTAACACAATTATTGCTACTAGACACGATCAAACCTCCGAAAAGTCGTCAAATGTTCGCTTTTTTTTATGGTCAATGTGCGAGGCTTCCACACGGGAGGGTCCTCGCCGGTACTGTGACAGACTAGAACCTGGAGCGCGGTGATCGCTCTCTAGGAAAAAACTCTCTCGGTTTTGAATTACGAACGCTTTTATAGATCTAGAGCATTAGCGGATCTTATCAAAAATTGAGAAGTGGTAGGCAAATTCCGAAATTCAAAACGATGAAGCACCCAAGTGCCGAGAATTTTGTAAGATAGTTAATTCATCTTTATTATTCCAACAGAGCAGTAAACGAGAGCTGATGGTGCAGCGCCACGTCTGCGGAGTTCACTTACGATATAGAATAACCTACAAGGTGATGTGATGTTTAACACATAATATGTGTCTCACGAGGGGCACACTTGACTGAGCTCCAGGTTCGTATTTCTTACTCCGTTTGGAAAGAGTGTCAAACACTCTGGTATATTGTAGATGCTCGAAAAGCGGTCTCGGTTAATCTTACTCAATGAATATGAACTACCAAATATCTTCATTGTGCAGAATAGCTTGAACTATCCTTCTACAAAGACAGCGTTAATACTTTCAAACAGCCTCTAAATTGGACGGTACTCTTATTACACTTTGAACCCGCCCGCCGCGCCCGCCACGTCGCACTGATGTCACGTGATGTGAACACTTCCGCCCGTTTGTCGGAAAACTCTACGTGTACTTTGTCGTTCACACAAGTCTATAAACGAAAACATGGTACGTGTCAGCGTCAAGAGGTTTTTTTGTTTTTTATATTGATTCTCTGGATGTGATCTTGTTCACAGTATCCTTTAAATATATGTGTGTATGGCTGCCTCGAACCAAGCGTGTGACTATACATCACAGGTACGAGTTGTGAGCGGTCTACTTCACCTAGATTTCAATCATGTAAATAGCAAGCAACCAAATTGAGTTAATGATGCATCTGTTGTTTTGTCATCTCCCACAAGATTTTTATTCTGTCTCAAGATATCACCTACTAACCTAGCAGTCGTCGTCCGCAGCCCCAGGTGGCTTGAGAAGCGCAGTCAAAAGAAGAAATGTTGCTGACAAGAAGACTAAGGAAGCCGAGCAAATGCCTCTTTCTACTAGAGCGGCCGGCGCCGGTGGCTCTTCTGCCACGATGTTGAAGTTGTTCACCGACGAGGCGCAAGGCTTGAGGGTTGATCCATTGGTAGTGTTGATCTTAGCTGTTGGGTTCATTTTCTCCGTGATCATCATGCACGTACTTGCCAAGATCACTGGCAAGTTCACTTCTTAGGTCTGTACATTAATAGCAACATATATCCAAGTTACGTTAAAGATTTCGGTGTAGCTCATGGTCTATATATCTCTTAATTTCTATTTACATGTAGGAGAGTATTTTCTGGGTCACACTCCCGACTTCGCTGACGTCTACTGTATACTTCACGGGGGCACCATCGCTCCCGTACTCGACTTGCGAACCTTTGGAAGCTTTCTCCATAGCTGCTCTCGAAGCGTCAAGTTTGCCTCTCACCTCGATCTCTACTTTAGGGTAATTCTTGCCCACAATCACGACTAAAGGAATGCCGAACATGTTGGAGTCCTTGATCTTCTTTCCCATTCTTATTTGGGGACGATCATCTACCCGGTAGTCAACGGCACTTTCCAAAAGATGGCCCAAGACCTTCTCTTGAATCGCGTCATCTTTTATGTTGTTCACCACTGTGACATGCCAGGGTGCTATGCAAGCGGGCCACCTGAGTCCTTCTCCATCGCGGTTTACTTCTGCAATCGCTGCAATGATACGACTTATCCCAATACCATAGCAGCCCATAAGAACGTGGTTCCTTTGCAATTTTCCATTTTCCAGAGGGTACTCAACCGTGAAGTCAAAAGTCTTGGTGTACTTCTCACCGAGATAAAACGTATGGCCCACTTCGATGGCCCTTTTCGAGACCAATTCTCCGTCCTCACATTTGGCACAGATTTCCCCTTCCTTTGCGGCAACAATTGGGATGTCCGTGAGCGTTGTCATGAGTGATCTGTTGATGAAATTTATAGGAAAGTCCGGGAAATTTGAACGGGAATTGAGGCGCAGGTCCATTACACGAATAATTTTCTTGGAAATGAGGGTGTCTTCGTCTCTGAACATATTTAGAATTTCTTCTTCGGTATGAGTCCCGGTAAGATCAATATCAGGGATATCCTCTTTCAAGAAATTGGGCTGGTGCACTCTGGAACTGGGATAATATGCACATACAAGAGTGGATTTGTCGCTTGTGGTGTAGTACGAGACGCAAACGTCAGAATTCTGCTGCTCGTCGGCTGGGAAAGACAACGTCCTTTCTATATTCAGTGACTCTCCACAGCTCAGACACGTGAACAAGGTGTCTTCTCCAGAGTCGTGTACGTAGTGCCATTCATGGGAAAGGGAACCTCCAATCTCGCCAGAATCGGCATCTGCCTTCACATACGGTACCTTTAGCTGCTGGAACACTTTGTGATACGCGGAAACCATGTTCTCGTAAGAAGCCATGGCGTCTTCTGGCGTACAGTCGAAAGTATACGCGTCTTTCATAATGAACTCTCTTCCTCTGAGCAAGCCGCTCCGGGGTCTTTTTTCGTCGCGGAATTTCGTGTTTATTTGATAGAGCAGAAGGGGGAAGTTTTTGTATGAGCGTACTTGACTTTTCACCAACATCGTGATCTCTTCTTCGCAGGTAGGTGCCAAGCAGTATTCTGCCCGCGAGAAATCTTTCAATTTGAAAAGCTCGGTTCCGCTCCAGCGACCGGACTGCTGCCAAAGAGAGGCGGGTGATAGAGCTGATAAACTCACCACCTCTGAGCCTGCATTTCTCATTTCATGGTGTACTAAATTCTGTAATTTATTGAGAATGGCCATGCCCATGGGCAACCAATGCACTAAGCCCGGCTTAGGATGGTGAACGAACCCAAGTTTGGTGAATAATTGGTGCGTGGGCACTTTAGCAAGACTAGCCGCATCGAATAGCTCACTGTTTATATGATATAGGCGAGGAATTGGTGGGATACGCCGGATGGGGCTCATGACTTTCTGGCATCGTGATGGCCAACGGAGGGTGCAGTGTTTTTGTACGGGGAAGCTGCGGGTGTGCACGTAAGGTAGTGTGGGCACTGACAAGATAGAGACTCGGACTCTCGGATCTTCCTTTAACTCTCTATTTAAATAATATTGAAAGTAACATGTCATAAACCTACCAGTACGAGACTTGTTCGACGAATTATATTGAGGACTAATCTTTAATATATACATGTAATATATCAATGATACTTATGTATTAAAGAAATCGAAAACGCTTTTCATTAACTCTCACTTGTCCCCATTGAATGGCATTCTCGTCTGCTTTCTCTACTTACCAATATGGTACAGAGAGAGTGTATATTTTCGGAGAAAAGCACCTCAGAGTATTCTCTAGTACCACTACATATACACTATACAGTCACTTATTTGATCGTATTCTGGTTACATTCCTCGTATCAATGTTCTTACTTCGTCAAGTCCTCGCCAAAGCGCTTCAAGTTGGAAAATGCACTGTGGAAATCCTCACCCGCTTTCCTCAAGTGTTCCTCGTCAGCCTTACTCCACACACCATTGGCCTTGTCCTTGGCCTGTTGGGTCCAGTTGTCCAAGTTCTTCTTTGCGGACTCATACTCTTCCGACGCTACCTTCTTGGCGTACTCGTAGCTCTCGGAGAGTTGTTGCGATTGGTCGTTGAGAGTGGCCTTCAAGTCACGGTGTCCATCTTTGGCAGCCCTCTGGGCGTCATCGGCCTTAGCAGAACCCCAGTTAACCCACTCGTTCTTCTTGGCCTCCAAGTCCTTCTGAGCCTCTTTAGCAGACTTTTCAGCCTCATCCGCCTTAGATGAACCCCAGTTCACCCACTTGTTTTTCTCCTTCTTGGCATCCTCAGCCGCTTTCTTAGCGTCATCGGACTTCTCGTCGGCCCAGTTTAACCAAGAGTTCTTCTCCTGATGGAGCTTGGCTTCGGCATCATCCGCCTTGTTTTGACCCCAGTTAAACCAGGATTTCTTCTCCTTTTCGGCTTTGGAAGCTAACTCATCCTTTTTGTTCTCAGCTTCGGACTTCTTACCAGACCACCAGGAAGACCAAGACTGCTGGTTCTGGTTCAAATCTTTCTTGATTTGTTGTTGTCTGTAAGAGGTGGAAGAGGCCAACTCCCTCAATTTCTCATCCTCAGTCTGGCCAATAGAGTTGACGAGTTTGATGTACTTAGCAGCCAATCTGTTTGGCAAAGGCTTGTTCTCAATTTCCTCCAATTCAGTTCTCACGTCTTTCTGGTAGCTGTCCAATTTCTGAGACCACTTGTTGTACATGTCAGAATCCTTGATGGTGGAAACGGCTTCGTCAGTCTTGTGGCGAATGTCGGCAACTGATCCATTCACGGTTTTCTTGATTTGTGAGCCCAAGTCCTTGGTGTCGTCGCCAAGCTTACGAAGATCCTGCTTCAATTCCTTTGGGGGGCCTGTCTGAGAAACACCGAGAGGGTGTCCCTTGTTGTCTCTAGGGAGAATAGGCAGGACGTTTTGGTCGTAGAGGTAGATACCACCACCGACGGCAGCCAATCCTAAAAGCAACTTTTTGGGCATGATAATTAAATATAGCTTGTGTTAGGTAAGTGGGATAAGATAAAGACAATTACACGAATATAGTGGAATTGCACTTTGTTAAACTTGCTGAAGAAAGAGAAGAAAAAAGAAAGAAAAAGAAACTGCAGCGAGCCAGACTTATATGAGGGTATCGGTCACGAAATTACATATAGCAAACAAGGGCAGGGGTCCAACATCCGTGCGCGGCACTGCTTGCTGCTACTGTGTCTGACGTCGCAGCAAACGTGAAATCCTGGGGTAGGCAACAAGAGTGAATGGGCCGCGGCTATTGAAAAAAGCCCGCAGGCATGAATGCTTGCTACGCTTAGTCCATGTGAAAAATTCAAAAATACAACCAAGAGAAGACAAAAGTGTTACTTGTTTCATGCCGTATGAGTTAGAAAACAAATAACTTGTATTCATGCATCAACTGCAAGAACCTTGATTCACATTCACGGGCAGAGCCCCACTGGCACTGCGTATCACGTTCCACGGGGCCGGTGAAATTGCTGTGGTTGTGAGCGTTGGGCCTGGCCTCTGCGAAATTGCTCCCTGGAATGATTCGAGCATGCTAATGAGCGAGACGCGGCGCACGTCGGTCTTGGTAACGAGTTTAAGATGTCATTGATTCACTGTCGTCTAGTCAATCGTTGCATCATTAGCGTATAAAAATGTAGGACTTCAGTGGACTGGACTAAAGTCTCATGAATATGCATGCTTATGGAATGACCCGCTTTCGTGTAGTTTTGGCAATGAAGAAAATATGAAGCTTTTGAAAGAATCAATTCTAATGAAAAGAGCACATCGCAAGTATATAATTTTAATTTGTATTGATTTGTTGGCCGTCAACTCGGTCCCTGTCTTTTCCTCCACTGGGACTATCTCAGTGGCCGCGATTAGCAAAAAGTTGCAACTTTTCCGACCCATGTTCTGTACGGAAGACACAAAATCCTGGCGTTAAGAAATAATTGGAGTTTTGATCTTCTAAATAACAAACCCTTTCTTAACGTACACACCTTGACCTTTCCCTTTGCTTTAATTTTGATAATTCGCCACATGAATACACCAGAAAATTAAAGTGGGGAGGGCTCCTTTACTTACGCAATAATAAGGCTGATTAGAATCAGCAGTCTTTGCATAATGTTCAAGCGGATCAGATACCTTGATCAATAACTTGGACTGTGTTTAAGCTCTCATTCGTGAAGACATTTTGGTTTTGTCTGAATCTTGAATTCGCGATCGCACAGAAGGAGAAATGTTCGAAGGGCCATGAAAAGAAGATGTATCGTTCGACCAGAGACAAGTATGTAAAACTACTTCGCCATGCCAGATACATCAAGTTGGATTGAAGTTTGACATTAGGTATCGGTAGAGAAACCACAGATGTAAAAAACACAATACGACGAGAAATGTGACATGGACCGTGTGTGCTCCCAGAGTTGAGAAAAAAATGAGTAAAGTCACGCGTGGCTCTCGGTCAATGTTTCTCTTATCAAAAGAAATTACATTGGTCAATTTTTCACGTAAGTCTTCCTACAGCTCGCCCTTGTTTTGTGGAACACACAGGTGGACCCTTAAATTCAAAGGTTTCAAAATTCAAGAATCCCTTTACGTTATTCAATTGTGTGAGCGGTTTGTATTGATTCTATAGTATTGACCCATATGGAATTAATCTTGCTAATTTTTGTATTATTTGTGCTTTCGAAAATCTATTCTGTAAAGAGAAATTGTTCAAGGCTTGCAAAATACTAAATCTAAATGCAAGCTAAAAATTATTTGCTTCCATAGCGAGCAGACTATAAATATTGGACTGATATAGCTGTCCTCATATCGGGATGTTTGTATTTATCCCTACATTGCTGAGGGGGTCATGGCTAAAAATTGTCGCTTTTGCCAACGCAACAGAAGACATTCTGGTGCTGTGGAGGTGCGAACGAACAAGTCGACAGGCGGGCATACCTGCACGCAGCCCATTATTGAAGCATGACTACGCAACTGTCACGCGTTCGCCTCAGCCGCCCTAAGCATGATCACAGTGGAGACGGACCGTATACTGGCGCGGGTCTACAACCAATCTGGGCCTAAGTGCACCCCACACAGTTCTAGGTTCCTTTACGGTTGTCTTCATTCTTCACGATACTTGCACAGTCTTTTTTTTTTCCGGATCGTAAAATAGACACAGGTATCCCCACGAGCGTGAGTTGGTTTTCTTCCACACCCCGTGTTTGAGTTTCCTGTTTAGATATTTGGTCTGAGATACCTCTCGGCTACCTTTTTTTGCGCCTTGTTCCCACCCTGATCCTCGTGCTCGCTTACGAAACAGTGTTTCCAGAAGATATATCTTTCCCAGATCACTAGAAACAAACGTCTATCTGAAAGTGTCGCAAACAGGCGCCAGAAGATTGAGCTCTTTTTCTGAAGAGACCAAAAAAAGGAAGACGTGGAGTGGGTTATTGTTCTTTTCTTCTGCGTGAACAGCCTCATTTAATCTGGCCTGGCCGTTCATGCTGTGACCACATGACATCCTTGGTATCTACGCCCAAAGCCGCCTTCATAATAGAACCTAATTTACAACCCGAGGAACTCGACGAGTCTCTCTTCACAACTTGGAAGTCGGCCCGAAATCCCAAACTCGCCCGCAAGCGCCTCAGCAACAGATCATGGCGACTAATTAGTGAAAGGGTATTTAACGGTTCGCAAAAAGTCTTAGACAAGTCGTTTTTAACTCTCCACGATCAACCAATTACCCAACGGCCCGCTTTCACTTGCAAACACATGCTGCCCACGCGTCCTTCTCTATTTCTGAACCTGTCCCGGTACACGTGCGACAGCATTTTGAGCCTACAGAAACAGAAAGGCTTGGACGCAGATCAAGATTCCGGCGATGAATCATCGGACATATCGGAAGATGATTCGGGCGGCGACTACTTCGATTATGATCCAACACAGGTGCAAAAAGCCGCCCAAACATCGCTACCACGTTCGCGCCATACCTCGGACAGCGAAGGTGCCAGTCCAAAAAGGGCGTACACCGAGCCGTCCTCGCTCTCAAACCATATATTCAAAAAGGAGGAGAGTATTCCGAAAGAGCTAAAGTATTCCAACGGCAAAAAAAGTGCCAGTGATGCCAATGCAAAAGGCAACATATTTTTTATTTCTAACTCACCTTCATCGCCAGATCATGCTGGAGCCAAGGATGAACTCTCGAAAAATGTGCCGCCTCCCTTGCCCGTACATCTTGAGAGGAAAGACTCTTTATTTAGAAGTACTGCCACGATTGGCGCTGGCTCTACAAGCGATGCGGTATCCAGCTTGTCCTCCACCGACATATCCGAAGATAGTGATTTTGAAGATCGTCCGACATCACTTCACGAAAATGACATAAATCAAGTGACGGCTGATGCTAGATCTACGAAGAGTGGAAGGAGTTTGAAACTGACAGATGACAACGAAAGCGAGTGGATGCTGGTCTCGTCGGAGAGCGAGTTAGCACCCGAGTCACCAGAAAAACAGCCGATTTCGTTCGCAAAAAGGATACCTATTCCCCAGTCCGCGACCGAATATAACAACTCGTCGCCACCCGCCGAAGATACACTCAAGAGCTCACCATCTTCGTTTAAGCCAAGATCGCTACTTTCTGGTCTTTTTTTGAATGAAATGAATAACGGCACAGTGCGCTCTCCCGTCTCCGCAAAGAGCGCAAATCTTGAGCATCTGGCACCGAAACCCGTGCTTAAGAGATCCTCGACAACGGGAGTCATAACCGTGGAAACAAGCAACAATGCCCGAGCCTTGCAACGACCTTCCATTCTTTTATCCAAGAGGTATGCCTCGTCTAGTGATTTCACAAAAAGAGTGGCCCCTCACCGATCACCTGTCTTGTATATTGCCGAGGAGGATCCTACCAAGCAGGACCAATCGAGAGCAGCCGAACAAAATTTGTTTGCGAAGCAAACATCCAGCGTTGGGTTAACTAACTTCTTGGTCATGGCAGATGCGAAGAAGAACGCGAACCAAGCAAACCCAAGAAGTGTCACGCCTGATGATCCGGATGTGACGCATCCCGGCGCAGATGCCCTTCTCTCGAGCAGTTTGAGTAAATACTCCTCGTTGCAACGTGAAAGTTCGTTGAAGAATATTTTCTCGAAAAGCTCGATCAATTTAACCTCTCTACTCGGGCATGGGATCACTAATAAGCTAAGGCTAAATGGCGACAACAGATCTAATGAGACAATCAGGTCGATGCCACCACAAGCGCTGCTGCTGACTGCGCCACAAATGGCGTCACTGTTTGCCGAGCATCTATCTCAACAGAACCTCATGGAACCCTCGAAAAGTGAAAGCACAATTACTACGAGTAAGAGCGTTCGTGTTGAGCCCACAGTCTTTAAAGATTTTCAGCCTTCCGTGGAAATCAGCGAGTCGTTGAAGGATTCTTTGATGATTGACCACAAGCTTGGTAAAGCTCCCTTGCCAGATCGAGTGATAAGTGACGAAGATTTATTCTCCGGTCTTGATAAGGGGTCCTTTCTTCACGATCCGAGCGACTATCACTCAAAGGGATGGTGAATTGAGGTGTGAAGCATGGGTGGCAATATTGCCGTCATTCATATAGGTATTTTACCTGAAGTAAGAGTGAATAGAAGAAAGGCAATTTTGCGACTAAGAGGCGGCTACTGACTGGTATCAGTTTAGTCGGTAATCTGGTACATTTCAGAGATAATGCCTTACAGGGTGCTGTTTTCGTGCATGCGCGAACCAGGCAGGAGGGCGATGGCTCACTAAGATCAGGCGACACGAAGTCAAAGTTTATAGTTCGTTTAGCACTTTAAGTATAAAACTTAATCCAATAGCGGACCCATAGCATCCCATAATCATATTATTCATTTATTACCCTCAAGGAGTTGTTAAAGTGACAATCCGAACTGCCTTGCATGAAGACTTGTTACTATGAACTCTTAGGTGTTGAAGCCCACGCCACTGAGACCGAGCTCAAAAAAGCCTATAGAAAGAAAGCGCTCCAGCTTCACCCGGATAAAAATCCACATGATATCCCTGGAGCAAATGCTCGCTTTACTCTTGTGAGTGCAGCTTACGAGGTTCTTTCTGATCCACAAGAACGGAGCTGGTACGATGCTCACAAAGCCCTGATTCTACGAGACGACGATGAAGATACTTACACGAAGGAGGATACTCAAAGTATGGTTATACCAAGTATATCAGTTGAGGAGCTCCTACGTTACTTCAATCCTGCTCTTTTTGCAAAAGTAGATGATTCTCAAGCTGGTCTTTATAACGTGGCCGGAAGGCTTTTTGAGAGACTAGCGGCCGAGGAAGTTAGACATGGGAAATACCAACAAGCCGAAGGATTTGGAAAGTATAAAGATGACGATCCAAATGCGAACGCATTCGATGAGAGCCTTCTCATGTATCCAAGGTTTGGCAATTCTCATACAGACTATACCTCTGGAGTCCGCGTCTTCTACAATGAATGGAGCAAGTTTCTGAGTGTCAAAAGTTTTAGCTGGATGGACGAGTATCGATATTCCACCGCTCCGGATAGGCGGACAAGAAGGTTGATGGAAAAAGAGAACAAGAAAGCAAGGGATGCGGCCAGACGGGAGTACAACGATACCGTACGTAAATTCGTGTCTTTCATGAAGAAAAGAGATTCCCGTGTGAAGATTGGAGCCGAGGCCTTCGAGGCCGCCAAAAGAAAGCAGCAAAACGAAGCACTCAAGAGACAAGCTCAAGAGCACAAGATTCAAAAAATGGCTGAAACGACCAACTATGAAATTCAGGACTGGGAGAAATTGAACGAAGAAGAATTGGAAGAGATTGAGCGGGTGCTCAGAGAGGAGTTCAACTATGATAGTGACAAAACGACGGACTCTGAGTTTGATGAATTTGCTGAAGATTTCGACGACGAGCTCCACGAGTGCATTGTGTGCAACAAGCTGTTCAAGTCGAAAAATCAGTTCGATACCCACGAAAAGTCACAGAAACACAAGACAATGGTTGAGATAATACGCGAGGAGATGAGGAAAGAGGGTCTAGATCTCGGGCTTGATGTGGATGAAGACGACTCTGCATTTGAAACAGCGGCCAGTGAACCTGAACTAGATTCAGTCCATGAGTCAGATGCTCTGGAAGTTATTAGCATCGAAGATGTTAGGAAGCCAAAAAGTGAAGAGGAACTTGAAGGGAACGAAGGATGTCAAGGTGTTCCTTCTGCAACAGACAACAAGTATGATACACTAGACTACCAGAAACTTGATGTTGACGACTTGATTGACGATGAGATGGCTGATATTTCCGACTATTCTAACACTACAAATGACCTTGATACGACATCTTCCACGAAAAAACAGAAGACTAAATCGAAGAAGAGCTTGCGCAAGAATACCGATGACAAAAATTTGGAGGATGAACTTGCCAAGATAGTCAGTGGCGTAAATCTTGAAGCGAAAGAGAACGAAGATATTTGGGAAGACGACAAAAAGAAGAAGAAAAAGGGAAAAAAGAAGAACGAGTCACTGAAACCAGTCTCTGTGAGCAATTTGAAAGCGGCCGAGAAGCATACTGTGGAGAGACAGCCTTCTAAGGTTCCCAACGGCTCCGAAATATGCATTTCATGCCAAGAAGTTTTCACCTCGAGGAACAAATTGTTCCAGCACATGAAACAAACTGGCCACGCCGCGCCCGTGAATGAAATTAAGAAAAGCAAAGGAAAGGGAAAGAAGCGGTGAGGTATTAATACCAGACGAAGAGTCCCTCATTATTTTCACATTTCCATGTGCAACGCAAGTCCATAATCCAAGCCCTTCTTATAATAATCGTCTATAAATTATACCGCCTATCTTGAATGGTCACTATACGTGCCTACTTGAGACCTGTTTTCGACCTCTTGACAGTAGCTGTGAGTGGTTCGCTGATACCCTTGTTCCCGTGCGCACCCAAACCTTCACCCTTAACCCAGCCTAATTTCTCAAGAAGCTGTCTACCAATGTTGTTATTGCCGATCTCCGGGGCTTTACCTCCGACGATATCGCCTTCTCTGACTATCGCAATATTCTTCGGTCCGTGGCGTTCCTTCTTGCCGTCAGTCGCAGAAATTTCATCTTTTGTGCGGGGCTTCACGTCGACTCTCTTAAACACGGGACGCTGCTTCATGATGTATCCAATTTGGTCATACGCAGGTATGTACCTGAATGTTTTCCTGGTTTTAGCCACCTTCATGAATAAACTTAGCCCATTGCCTCCGCACCGAATACACTTCATATTGTAGTGACCCGCAAGTTTATTGATAGTCTTGTTTCCATGGCCGTCAAGCGGTGGAAAGCTCATGGTCTCTCTTGCTGCATCGTGCAAGAATACTTCGAACTCTTGTTTGATTTCTTGAACGTGAAGCGAATAGTCATATTTGATTTTCAAATCATGTAGTTCAATTCCGTCTCGCTTTCGCTTCTCCATTTTCCGTACTTTTTTGTCCTTTCTTGATTGCCTTTGATATTGAAACTGTTCCATCAATGATTCTCTAAGTTCAAGTTCCAAATGAGACCCAAGCTCAAGTCTCTGTTTCTTGCCTTTACCCCTTTTCTTGATTGTTTCCGTGGGGGCAATATCAAACTGATTTTTCATAGTTTGCTGACTTCTTGCAAATGCTAGAATATCTTCAAGTCCCTCCTCTTCCGAATTGAGACCACCTTCATCACCATCACTCATGTCAGAGTCGTCAAAATCGTCAAAATCATCGGATTCCATTTCCTTGAAAGCTGAGCGATCGTCATGGTCACCGTGATCAGAATTTCCATAGTCATGGAGATCAGGAAAATCTTCTACTATGTCATCATCAGAGCCGTCGTCTTCAAATTCGAGAGCACCCACGATTTGCGCCTTGTAGTCTTCAAAGGCCGCTTCTTCATCTGTATCCTCAGACATTTCTTCATAATGGCCATCCAGATAATTTAAATGAATCATACCTTCCCTCGTATCACTTGGAAAATCTGCGGTCATATTTCCGTATTCGTCGGTCAGTGTCTTCAACATCACGCCTCCTACCATGAGGTAAGAGTCGTGCTCAGTTGCTGGAGCGCTTTCAGCTTCTATCTTTCGAGGTGCTAGTGCTTTGGTGCGCTCATCGTTGATGAGTACAGCGATAGGCTTTTTCTTGACGTAATGCTTTTTAAAGACCTCGTCGTCGCCGGTTTCGTCAATAATAAAGAGGTCATCAGTAGACGACCCTAATGATCGGCCATCCAGATCTTGATCTGAATTAACTTCAAAGTCTCTTTCTTGATGGTCGTTCATGGGTCTGGAAGTTTCAGATATGCCGTGAGCGCTATGCGTTAGGTTCTCATCGGGCGGAATGGATGACTCGAATGCCACGTTTATTGGCACTTGTGGGATCTCCGAGGATGAGGTATCCTCTATAATGACACCAGAATTAGTAAAGTCTGATGTTTTATCATGAGAAACGTGAGTTTCCTTTTCCTCCGTGTTTTTCACACTCTCTTCCGATTCAGATCGAGGGATTGGCAGTTCCCCGATTGGTTCGCCTAATAAATCTTCTACAGGGAGCTGTTGAATTTCTGCAAAAGTCAGAGCATCCCCCTTTGATACTGAATGATGCTCACTTTCAATCGGCTCAGCGAATTCCGGTTCCACGTTGAGTCTTCCCATTTCAGCAGAGAGATGGTCCTTTTGATCGCTATCACAACCCTCCTGATCGCGCTTTTTGAGGAGATCAATGAGATCCTTACTTGGATCATAAGTTCCACGAGCCTTGACAAATTCGATTCCGCGATACCGCAACGGCTGGGCCATGGTCTGTTCAATGTGCTTGTCGGTATACTGAGCTTCACTTATCATATGTCTATTGGGTCTCTTTGAGAGACTGTTCATGGTGGTGTCAACTTGAGGTATATACTCCCCTGTTCCCAAATCCATGAGCTCGGGAGCATCGTGTTTGGCGTGTGCAGCCGCTTTCTTTTTACTGTGCCTCCTCTTCAGTGACTTGCTTAAGTTGAAATTACGAAAGCTATCTCCACCACTCGATCCTCCTCGACCACCCCGGGATGCTCCTCTGGATCGACCTCCTCTTTTAGGCATATTTAAAATGGTATATTTCTGACAGAATTTGGGTGTGAGCGAAAGAAGTGGCAGCCTTTATTGGGCTAACGACGATGAGCGGACAGGGCACGTTGCCTCCCCAGAGCGCACTAACGATATAGAAACGACGTCGGCATCTTCGTTCAAGAAACACGAACTGGACCGTTTTTCGAGTACAAACCAAGGTAAAATTTTTAAATAATCAAAATCAAATATTTTCCGAAGTTCAGTTCAAGTATTCAACTTTGAGAGCTCGATCAATTTATCTAAGGTAGGTATTTGTACTGTTGTGAGCCTAAGCTTCGGTGGCAATGCGGAATTCAGTTGAGCAAGAGAAGTTGATTAACGTTGCGAGGAGAGAAAAATTCAGCAGTTCTCAAAGTAGTAAAAATACAGGGATAGACCTAAAAGAGTCTTTTTCTTTTAAATGGTCGTGAAGAAAGTGTCCGCAGCACTTGTGTTCTCTTCATGTCTTCGGTAATTAATGAATATCGAGCATCTGAAGGGTGTCTGGGCTTGCATATAATTATACAAGTCCACACCATAAGGATAGCCAAATGATAGCCAAATTAAAAAAATTGAACATTTTGCCACACTCCCTTTATTCCATGTTTATTGCCCCTTTGCTACGATCTCCATCTTCGTCAACTAGGTTTCCACAATCGCAACGTTTGCGCCTAAGCTCCTCATTCCCCCACACCCGCGGCACCTGTCACAAGCTACACGCTTATCGGTACAGTCCATTTGCTCGCACCCAGTCTCTCTGGTTACTTGCACTTGCAATTATTGCACAGGTAGCGGAACAACACACGCTCCCTACGGCAAGTTCAGAAACCGATTTTATAGCAACAGCTTCAAAACCTTTTTTCTCAGATATTTATCACAAAGGACAGAAGGTCCCTGGTTGAGGAACTTATTACTCTGTCTTCAAGTCGTCCCAGCTCACTTCTTGCCTCCGTGTTTCATATCCATAGTCACCATGACCACGCCGCAGAAACTACCAGAAGAACCGCTGGGTTCCACATTCGAAAACCAGATTCTTCAAATTCAGACGTCATTCAACCTGTTCTGGCAGAAAATCAAAATGCCGGAAACACCCACACCAGAGAAAATCGTAATTTGGGGCGCACAATACCTGGGTCAGACGTTGGCATCCAGTGCGCTTGTGAATGCCATAGAGTCCCGGATCTGGTTCACTTACAGGTCTGGATTCCAGCCGATTCTGCGCGCTGAGGATGGACCTGGCCCACTCACATTTCTAGGTTCTATGATATTCAACGCCATCCCCAATACAACGATGGCAGGGGTGCTTGACACTCAGAATTTCACCACAGACGTGGGGTGGGGCTGTATGATTCGGACGTCGCAGTCACTTTTGGCAAATACGCTACAGTCGTTTGTATTAGGGAGGGACTACAGCTACGGTGGTGCTGATGCCAAACTCACCGCCCTTGTAGATCTTTTCGCCGATGACTATAGGAGTCCCTTCGCTATACACAATTTCATCAGAGTGGCATCGGAACTGCCTTTACAAGTGAAACCAGGTGAGTGGTTTGGTCCCAGTGCTGCTTCATTATCCATCAAGAGGCTATGTGATCGGTATGTGCCAGGCCCTGTACCCAAAATCCAAGTCATAATCAGTGAGAACTGTGATCTCTATGATAGCGAGATTGAGGCCCATTTCATCCTGGACCGCCGACCACTATTGGTGTTGTTCCCGATTAGACTAGGCATCGAGAACGTGAATGCGTACTACCACCCAAGTCTTTTCCAATTACTCTCCTTGAAACAATCTGTTGGAATAGCCGGTGGTAAGCCATCATCTAGCTACTACTTTTTCGGCTACCAGGATTCTGAACTCTTGTACTTGGACCCTCACAATCTTCAGGCAGTGTCACATGACAGCTCTACCTACCATACGTCTCGGTGCCGCTCTCTTCCTATATCAGCATTGGATCCCTCCATGCTAATAGGTCTTGCTCTCGGCGACATAGAGGATTACTATGATTTGCGTGATCAATTGACGAAGACAAACAAAATCGTGCACTTCCACAGAGAGCCCAAAAGGCGCAAATCTACTACAGATGAGGACTATGTCAAAGTTTCAATGCCTGAACTCGAGGGTGAACTAATCGACGATTTCGTTAACGTAATCTCTGATACCGAGAGCGTGCTTGGTGTTTCAGAAAACAACGTCGAGTGTCCCGAAGCAGACTTCTCACCTGACGGTACATTGAGCAAGTACGATTTAGTCGGACATAGAGAGGCAGCATGAATAGTTTCCAGCCAGAATAATCCAGGCCGGTACTGGTTTTTACTCATATATTGAAAACCCTAGTTCTCCATTCAAAGAGGTAGTGCATATACCGATGTTGTCTGATGTTACGGGCAGGACCCATTCAAGTGAATAAGTTTTAGTAAACGACCGTCTCAAAAACCAAAGAACAGGAATAGCCGATTAGACTGCATTGTTTCTCGCAAACCGAACGACTGACCCATTTCAATTCCACATAGTCATTATCTTCACAAATCATGGGTATAGATAGTATGAGGGTTTGCACGGTGTGTGCTGCCAACAACAACAGATCAATGGAAGCACATAAACAGCTCAAAGATGCGGGATTTGACATTCGATCGTTTGGAACCGGATCCACAGTTAAACTTCCAGGCCCCACGATAGACCGGCCCAATGTGTATGAATTTGGAACACCCTATGAGCAGATATATCAAGATTTGATGTCACAAGAGTATCGCAAAATGTATGAAGCACAAGGATTGATCTCGATGTTGGTCAGAAACAAAAGCGTCAAGGAGGCACCGGAGAAGTGGCACAACAATGCCGAAGCTGGAAAGTTTGATATAGTCATAACATGCGAGGAGCGTTGCTTCGATTCTGTGCTAGAAGATTTGATGAATCGTATGAACAGTAAGCCTGAAGATGTCGAGGAGCTGGACGTGAGACAAGTTGTACATGTGATAAATGTTGATATCAAGGACGACAACGAAAATGCCAAGATTGGAGGAAGGGGCATCGTCAAGTTGGTCAAGATGATACACGAATACAAGGCACAGGAGAAAGAAAGAAGGATACGGGAGGATGACGACGAAGATTACCCCGTGATTTTGGAAGACGAAATGATGAAAATTTTGACCGAGTGGCAGAAGGAGCATACCCATTTGCCCACTCTCTATAGTGTGTCATACTACTGATGTTAGAAATATCGAAGGATGGAGAGCAAAGCAAGTGCAGGTTGTCATAATATAACTGAGAGGCCACCAAGTGGATGGACATTGGTCTCTTTGATGGAAGCAAAAGCTTCGATCTTCACACCTGATTGAAGATTAAAGAGATCAAACGTGGTGAAAAGTGAGGTCCCTCTAAGAAGAGATTAGTTCTTGTCTGAAACAAGTGACATATATATTTTCATTTAAAAGTTGATCTTCCATTTCGAAAATATTCATAAAATCCTCACTTTATTCTCTACTTGATTGACTAATCTCAATATAAATTCAAAATCGAGAACACTTTAAAGCTGGTGTCAGAGTGTGCGCACCCTTTAAGCTCAAACGTTGGAACGATGTCGCGATGGCATCACGTCTGAGTCGAAAATTCTTAGACTGTCTACAAAGGAAGTATTCGTCAAACGTGAGTCAAACCGAAGAGTTACATCCATTGCGCCCTATCCTCACAACCCAAATAATTTTCACTAAACTGGTCAATGGCACCTCCCGCCAAACCTCCTCCAAACGCCAAAAAGGCAAAGCTATTCAATAGCAGAACGATACGAGCAGAAATCGTGGACTCCACGTTTAAAAATGGAGGGCTCAATATCCCCGAGTACATCTCCTCTCGACAATATGAGATCACTGCTTTTGAGCAGTCCCAATTGAATACCAAAGCTTCATCTGCAACACGTGTTTTTCAAAGCTTACCACGGACCCTTCGCCGCAGAACTGCTTCTCACAATGTTAAACGAGTTCCAAAGAGACTCCGTGCAAAAGCGCTCAAAGAAATGCAAAACACAGCTAATGGTACACCTGTAAAGAAGACCCATTTGCGTGGCCGTGAATTGCACCGGTTGAAAATGCAGAAAAGACTTCTCAGACTCGCATCGAAGATCAAGGACTCACGTGGTGTACCTCTGGCTCTCGGAACTTCCGTCAAAGACAAAATTCAAAGTTTGAACAAGCAACTTGCTGAATTGAAAAAAAGTAAGGCTGTGATTCTAAATAACGCCGTAGGGGCGTTTGATCGGTGCTCTTGTAACACATTAATGTCTAAGCCAAGCGGGAATCTAAAGTACTCCAAGCGACAGCGACAGTTCACGTGGATGCCTACGCACGTGTGGCACGCTAAGCGGTTCCACATGACGAAAAGATGGGGCTATCAGATTCCTTTCTCGCCAAACCAAAAATGCTTTAGGTCTACCAGTAGGGCCGCGAAAGAAGGTGCCATTGCTTTCGATTCGTCCTTTAATAATGAGCTTATAGTCGAATGTCGTGACTTGAACGGCATTTCAAGTTTCTTGAGCTCTTTCACCCGCTACTGCGGAAGCTTGCCTAACTGGTTAATTACGGGCGAAAGGGTTTACAATGGCTGGGTTTATCTCGACGACCAAAAATTGGCCCGCGCCGCTGTGTTGGTGGATGCCTCAGAAAGCAAGGTCTTGGTTAGACTCCACCCTAGCGTGTACGAAACTTTTTTCAATGCTGTTGTAAAATGGTCTAAAGCTGACTTTTCGGTATTGGATTGTCGCTATGCTATTGGAAGTATTGAGCTCCGAGGACCCACCGCATTGCATTCCTTGAGTAAGATTTTACATGTTGATGCAAACTCCGAAGTCACTGCCAACTGGCGGGCTTATTCCCAATCCAGAGACCCGCGTTTGATTCCTAGCGGCACAAAATTCTCGTTCTATGCGAGAGATCCAAGATTCTGGAAACACCCTGTGAGACCTCCTCCCGGAAAAGAGCAATTGAACGAGGCTCTTATCCGTAGACAATCTGCCACCGACAGGGATGCAGTCACAGCTCTTATGAGCCTGGCGTCCCGCACCGAATCATACAAAGATATGTATTGCCTCAAACAACTTGGAAAGGAATTTGCGAGGCGCGATCCGCTTTCATCACATATTCACGCGGCGAGCAAATTTCCTGTTGTTATATTCAAAACAGTCGAAGAGTCGTGGTGCATTTTAATGCCCTGGTTCTGGGTTCAGCCCGTGTGGAGCAAATTAATTTCTGTGAGCGGCGTGAAAACTGGCGGGTTACGGCAACTTCATCAGTTAAATTTTGAGTACAACGTGCCCACTTATCCTCAAGATTTTCCATATCTTCCCGAGGGCTACAAGGAATTTCTTATGACCAGTAGAGCCATGGAACAAGCTAGATCCAAGGTTCCACACAGTAAGATGAAGCCTATGATGGACATGGAAGGTGCGTTATCCAGTGATGCTGATTGGTACTTTCTCTGGAAATGGAAATATGGCATGCATTTTATGGAAAAGAAAGATTCCAAAGCTGTGCAGACCTTCGGCAACTTTGATGAGCAGAAGAATCGGGTTCTTAGGACTCCTGATGATTTGGCACTTACAATCAATGCCACGAGGGACATCGACTTGGGCAGAATACCTATAGTAGCCTTCGACAAAAAGAGCCTGGTCCACGAGAGTTTTGTGAATGGAACATTTGTTCCCGAAGTTACAAAGTTCCCCGCCTTACCGGTCGTTCAAATCACCCTTACATTGTCAGAGAAAGGGACGATCAAGGATAATGCTAGAATATATGAGCGCGTTGAAAAACCGAGTCTCGTACATTTGATTGGATACGTGACAAGTGGAGCTTTCAACTTCAATGTGGGCAAGCCCACAGGGATTGGTCTCATCAGCGCGGACAGAAAAGGTTTTGATAAAGTACTCATTCGAAATGTTGGGTGTACCACATTTTTCAGAGGTAAACTTAGCTTCACATAGAATAGGAGCTTCACTTTACATACACGTTACATCCACCTTGTCGTTTAGTATGTAAAATAGATTGAGAGTGTCATCACTCCAAGGTAATACCAAATCAATTGCCTGTTTGTTTCTGTTATGTTCGACGCCACAGATGTGAAATATCCTGGGTCACTTTTTGCAATCACGAACTCAGGGTGTTGTGCAATACCGTGGTTCACACACGACTTTGAACTATTTAAACCGCACAAATTTTTTCGCTTTGCCTGTTTTCTTTTTTTTTTTTCATACTTACCTTGAGATGTTACAAGAGATCAAGTAGTCTTGTAACCGTGGACCTCTGTTTGCATAGCACAGCGCTGCAGAGTTCCATTGCCAACCTCTCCTTTAACATACTGTGTTGGTCATTCCCGAAGGAACCTCGTGTTTCTTCTGATTGGATTGGCTCGGTGCGGTCTGGGGGACGTGTGGGTCTTTCAATTTTTGATTTCACCCATTTACTGGCCTAGAATATTATTCAGACCATACCTTTTAATCTGAATAAGTCTGAAGATTTATTCCGAATGAAAGTTTCTGTTCTGTAATCACATTCTATGGGCGTTCCGCAACACGCAATCAGTGACCGTTCCATTAGTACTGCAGTTAATACCGCTGCCACCGAGGTGGTGGTTATTTTACCTTTTCACGAGTGTCACTGCATGATTTACAAAAAATGAAAGCACCAAAGAAATTGGAATGGTTAGTCATTGTTTACGATAATCCCGTGAATAAGAGGTTGGCCTTTCGTGCCGAACATCTCGCAAAAGTCCCGGAGAAGGTTGAATCAGGGATAATTAAAAACTGTGGCCCCATTTTCAAGGACGAGTCCAAGCGGGAGTTTATTGGAAGCAGTTATAACATTGAAGCAGAAAGCAAGTCTCAGGTCTTGGAAATCCTAAAGCTGGACATCTATGCCGAGCAGGACGTTTGGGATTTTAACAACATTGTGATCCACCCATTCCAGCCTTTCTTTAGAGCATCACACGACATGCCTAAACAATGATCCAGCTGTGATTGGCTAATATCAAATGAGTAAGGTTATATTTACGTTCAATTGATTACATTGCCCTCCCTGATCAGTTTTCCATAGCCCTACTTCAATATTGAATACACCTATATATTCGAAGCTTTTCTGTGATAAATAAAAATGTAGGCACTTTTATCCTTGGCTTCTGGCTTTTCTGTCACTGCAGATGCATCAATCTGTTCAACTGCCGTGTCATCGATACGGAGCCATTTCTTGTCTCCACGTAGTACGTCACAAGTGTAATGTCCTCCCTCAGCGTTTCGTCCATGATGATAAATGACACCCGTCAACAGATAGCTTCTATTTTGAACGTTCCTTGCAGCTGGCGATAGACACTCGAGTGGGACAGTCAAATCAAGACCATAGCTAACATTCTTCAAGACCTTTTCAATCGTGCCCACTCCGTTGAAATGAGAAAACCCGTTCTCTTTAACATCTGCACCATTTGTCAATGGTTGCTCATCTTTGTGCTGGAAAGAAAATCTTTTGAGTTGCAACGTTAATACCTCAGGCAACTCTTCGATATAAGTTTGCTTTTGAGCTACTACCTCAACGCCATCCTCATTTTTGTATGGAAGCTTTTCAACCTCGTTTAACTTCCACAATGCGTCCCCGATGGTTTCGACGTCATTCAGCGAGATATCCAACAGTATACACCTATAGGGATCAACTGTGATGGAATGTGACTCTTTCGACTTTGGAACAGTCAATATGCTGCGGAAACGCCCGCCAAATATGCTTGTTATCGGAGATGGTTCAATCTCCGAGACTCTCTTGGTTGATACTTTGCGACGTCCTCCCACCTCTGACCAGCCGCTTTCGCTCTTCTCATCGTCAGAATCCCCCTTATCCTCGTTGGTCTTGTTGCTTGTGTTCTTTACAAGACGAGTAGCATACTTCATCCTTATTTTAAGATCTTCCGCATGTGAGGAGTCAACTTTTTGACCATATAGATGAGCTAGTTGCTCCATTTGTTCTGAGCTCACAGCAGCTTCCGCTTTAACAAAGTCCTCATGTAGTCCATCGAGAAGGTACACCAAGAACTCTTCTGCGTCTTCCTGCTGACCCCACTTAAGATGTTGGAATTTTGGGATTTCAACCAATTTCATGTAGAGAATCTCAGGCGAAAGAGGAAGTCCCACAACAATGCCATCACTATTGAGGGGGTTTCCGCTGGGCTTAGTTGCGCAACTGACGTTCGCAAAATCATTCATGAAGTTGATTGTGGCGTCAAGCACTGGCGTCAAAGTTGCTTTTCCTAACAAGCCGAGTGATTTTTCCTCCACAAGCCGAAGAAGTTTGTTGAATGGTGGGCAAAAGAGCAAGCACTGAAGGACAGCATTCATATAGCAGATATTGCCAGTATTCGTGAGACCACGTGGTTTTAGCTTGAAAGGTTCGCATGAATTGAGATTAAATGCGGGATCATATAACATGGACATCACAAGCAAACCGAGGGATTGGTATCTATCTGTCAGTGTTGGAATCGTGGAAGTTGCTGGAGGAAGCGATCTCGAAGGGATACCTCCGTTCGGGGTAACTGAAGATTTGCCCCTCTTGGATTTCTTCGCGGTGGATTGAAGAAGTGAAGCCCAGTTGAGCACAGGTTTCACAGTGCTGGAGTCATTAGTATCATTATTGTTAGTCTTGTTGAAGCTTTCTGGAAAAGTGCCGCCTAGTTCTTCTTCGCATCGAGAGCCATTGCTATGATCTATAATTTGAAAAATTCGTTTCGAGTCAATTAGGAGGTCATTTCCAATATCATCGTCGATCAAAGCTTGTATGTGCTTCAATTTATATTCTAGGAGTCTTTTGCTGAGTTCCAAAGTCATTTGTTTCCCCTCTATAAGCTCTTCAAGAGTGACATTGAAAAGAAGTGGAAGCTCAGTTTCCTCAACTTTGGGCGACAGGGTAGGCTCAGCTTTTGTTGCAACATCATCTGGCGACGAAGTCTCTGACTTTGAATCGTGCCTCTCGACTTGCTTATCTTCTGTCGTTTCAGGAGCTGCTTCATACGCAGAGTCACATTGAAGAGGCTGGGGATGAGAAGCAGCTTTACCATTTGAAAAAGATATATCCACGGTGTGAGTCGTTGTAGAATTTGGGGAATTTTCAATGCGTGGGACCAGCTCCGAATTGCTCACCTCTGCAGCTCGCACATCTGCACTTTCGGCCTTTTCCTGGGGCTCAGTTAACGATTGTGTGGAAGCCGACGAATTTTTGGAATAAGGATTGTGCAGGCTGCTTTGGCTGATGTTATTATTATGGTGGTTGTTATGACTGTAGTTGTGACTATGATGAGCCTTGAACTGCTTTTTGCGGTGGGAAGGGTAACCGTTTCCGGCCCCGTTTCCCATGTTGTTCAATGACATGTACGCCAGAGTGTTCTGGAACTGCCCAGGAGGCATTGAATAATATTGGTAGGGTTGGTACATTGAATAATCTGGATACCCCATCACAGGATAGTAGGGCATCATCAGCCCCCCGTATGGCATGAACTGAGGCTGCTGAGAAAAGTATTGGGGGTATTGTGCGGGGTATACGGGCAGCAGACCCGGTGGCTGTGGGGCATACTGATGCATTTGTTGAGTGTATAGATGAGGCGACAGATTACTCGGATTGAACGCGGGCACATCGCCTCGAAACCGGCGAGGTCCAGGACCGAGAGTAGATGCCGTGGTTGAGGATGTGGAGGTGTTGCTGCGAGCTGATGCCTTTCTTGTGGATGATGCAGAGCCTCCATTTACGGTGGCGGTTCCGTTGGGGGATGTGGAAGATCCCGCAGGCGTGTGAACAGGAGACTTTTTCAGGGCTACCGGAGAGCTTGATTTAGACATGCTTAAATGTTCTCTGTATGCTGGGTCTGATTTCAAAAAGACATAAAAAGTTTCTGCAGGGGCGAGGTGTTAGATGTGAGATCTCGGAGTTGAGCCTCGCTTTCCTGATGACAATGGGTTTATGATCCTCGGTAATCTTCTGAGGATTGAGAAGCTATAATGCTTTCTGCTGTTATGGTACAAGAAAATGACGAGATGACGAGAAAACACCAACGAGCTGATTGATTGATGAAGTGTCGGGCAAAAATAGATCAAGGGCTCGCTAACAGGGTTATGTGGCCTTAGCTATGTAGAGATAAAAAGATCTTCAACAGTAGCAAATGAGTTCGAAAAATCCTTTTTAAGTGGAAATTCTGAATATTTTGGGGTGTGTGC
Source organism: Metschnikowia kunwiensis (assembly GCA_030583255.1). Lineage (NCBI taxonomy): Eukaryota > Fungi > Ascomycota > Pichiomycetes > Serinales > Metschnikowiaceae > Metschnikowia > Metschnikowia kunwiensis. The sequence goes on from JAJMHQ010000019.1 coordinate 173,497, forward strand.
TTGTTTGGTGTATTAGGGTATCGAAAGGAGGGACCTTAGGGAAACGGAGAAACGGAAAATTGTGTCGAGGCTACGTATTGGGCAGTGAAGTTTTCCGCGCGCAAGCGCCTGAGGAAAAATTTTCAACGTTCTCACACGAGAGGGCCATGGGGCCCCGAGAGGGCGAGCGAGCGACGCCTGGCACCAACTGCAACGCTACCGAATTTAAGTTAAAGACCAATATTCTAGAGGCAAAGGTGCCGCGCGGAGCATTAAAATTTCGAAACTTACATTTAACGTCAAGTTCCCGAACTGGTAAATAGGAAAGAGAAGGCCCGCTTTTGCAAGTTTAGATTGTCGTAGTATATTAACCCGTAAGCGAATACGTCTGTCACTTACGCTGTTGCGCGTCCTCGCAGTTTGAGATTGAGGCCCCGCAGGAACACTAGATCTACTGTCAAGACATGTCTGGAAACCAAAATGGTGTTTACAAGCATCTTTGGTTATTTCTTGGGTAGGTGGTATTCGCAGACTCCCTCTCTCTCTTTTAGGCCGCCCGATTATGAATTGCTCGGAGTTCAAGACGTCCCAACGATCGAGTCATTATATCTTTTCATTCTAACATCGCAGGAGAACGTTTGGACGAGCCTTGTGATTCCCCATGTTTAGGTTCCTCTTTGGAAACCTGTCGATAACATTGATCGAAACTGAGATTCATTCAGTAAGTTACAAATGGCTTTTGTAGTACAGTCAGACAGGGAATACATTTGCATCCCAAAAGAGCACCTGTAAGGTCTACTTCGATTAGAAGACGTCAAATTGAGTATGCACGGAGAGAGACACCTCTTAAAGAGGTATTTCAGTCTGAATGAATTCGCTCTTAACCCAGTATATGCGAATGAGCCCAGCCTGGACCGCAGCGGACCAATTCAAGAGCATTAATAGGACTGCCAATATATGCTTGCACACGGGTACGTTTTTTTGATAGTTGCAAATTGCATGTCTGAATAAATGAGTGGTAAGCGACGACTGGCTATCTGCGGTGATCTGTTGGCCGCTTCTGCTGTGTGGTAAAAGGCTGTTATTAGTGAATTCGCAGCATGAGCAAAACCAGTTATAAGGGTCGATCAAAACCTTGCTGGGGTCTTCAAAGATCGGGATTGTGGTATGATCCGCAAGCCTTCCTATGTTCTCCTCAGGTGTATTAGCTACCGCCACATTGTTCGCTGAACTCTCGCCCTGGCTGCTAAGTGGATACAATCCAGTCGATTGAACGTTGCTCAGCATATCAGACCCATCGTGATCACTTTTATTTAAAATAGAGGTCGATCCCTCAACACTATCGAGTTTCTCTACCTCAAAGGTGGTCAAGTTTAATATAAGTCCAAGTTTAGCGACCATTGCACGCATTTGCAAAAACGGATTCACGTCAGGTGCTTCCTCCTTGTTTTGAATACACGGCTCACTTGACACTTTCATAAATACTGAGTCGTTTCCAGAGGAACACAATATGCCATGTTTAATTGCCTCAGAAGACGGAGGTGCCGTATCTGCAAAATATTGAATGCAGATATGCTTGCCCGTGAAAAGAGCCAAAGCCGGCGTATAAATTTCCCCAAAAGCATGAGCTAGAAGCAAAGATTTCTGTTCATCTACATTCAAGGAAAATACATGTCTGGGGATGTCACTCTTCTGAAGCAGGTCCTTAACAAGAAGCAATCGTTCGATTTTCTGCTGATTTTGTGCCAGTCGAGTAACTTGCTCACGGATGAACTTTAAAATCTCATCGACTAAACTCACTTGTGTCAATAATCCAGTAGCCACTTCCGGTAAAAGCAAAAATATAGAAGCGTTCTCTGCATGGAGCATCCTCTTCTGAAAACGTATACCAGATGGGGGCTTCCGGACTAACGCGTGGCACACCCCGTGCGAAAACCCCACAGACTAGAACTTCACCATTATGCAAGATTTGTGACTTTTCAGCTATTTTCTTTTCCAGAGGTATAGATGCAAGACAGACGAGACTTGAATTAATTAATGTATTTGTTTCGATGTCTATTTTCACATGTCAAAAATCTTTGGCAATCTCAGGCGACGAAAGCTGTGTGTCTCGGTAATAGAAATTTAAAGACAAAGAGCACGAGAGGAGAGATTAATTCTGCTACAGTAATGAATAAGAATATAGTTCGTAAAAAGAACTATACTTTTCTCTTAGCCATTAGTTAAACATAAGCATCTGTGAAATGGGACACCGAGAGTGGAGGTATTCACTATCCAAGTGGTGGAATGATCCGCTGCTGTTTTGAAGATAATTTCATATAAACAATAAACGACATTACACAATCGAGCATGACAGCATCAAGCTAATATCAAACAAACTTTAGAGATAGGCTCACTTCTATTTATTCGAAATGAGAGGGAAAGGGACCTTTTGGTACGATCGTCTTTTAGTTCCAATTCGCGCAGCTTCGTTCATGTCAACAGGGAGAGTGAAGTTTGATATCGCAACCTCTCCCCACGCCATTTCCCGAATTGCATCTGATCTTTACTCTCGCCATGTGGACTGACGAATTACCTCCAAATTTACAGGCTCAAGTCAAGTCCCTTGTTGAAGAGTACCCAAAAAGCGAGTCTGTTTTGCTGCAATTGGTTGCACACTTCAACACTGGGGGCAACGAGAAAAGACGAAAGATCAATCTGGGCAAAAGCAAGCAAGTACAGAAACACCTGACCGCGATCCATGTGAAGACTGAAGCAAGCGGAGGCCCAACGAAAGTCGAGGTTATTTCCAAGCATGTGCTTAACATCTCGAACCCTATTATGGCTAATGAAACCATTTTCGAGTTGCCTGGGTTATCTTTCCTTTCACCCACCAGACGAAAACTCAACCTTGTATTTCATCTATTCATTGGAGAAAACAACACCCCGCTTCCAGTACTCTCCGTGGTAAACCCCTCGACCAGCCTCCCAGATATCTCCGTGACGAATCTTCTGTCAGCTATAAAGCTATGCTTGCTCGTTCCTATCCTTGGGAACTCTACGGTTACTTCTAAAAAAGACACGGTGATGATGGCCCTTTGGCTCCATGACAGTGCAACACTCATTCCAGGCAAGAACGAACCTATCATTTGTACACTTAATTTAGATCTGGTGAAGAAACAATTGATGGCAGATGGCAAGATCCCAGAACATGCCGAAGCTCAGATCCTGCTGGAGTCTGATTCTCATGCAATCAAGCCCATCAATGAACTTATTATTGGCTTCTTACAGCGCCAGTTTAGCTTGTGTGGTGTTGAACTCATTAATTTCCTTCCATCAGCGAGTCCTGGTAAAAATTCCCTTCTCATGAATGACGATAATGTGATTTGCCTTTCGCGAAATGCAAACACACGTAATGATCTTGTCATGGCAGGGGCCTATAAGGGCTCGAAAGAGGGTGCGATATTGTTGGTATCTACAGCTGATGATAACGCTTTTTTGATATTTGGCTTCAAGAAGCCGATTTTGCTCATGAACTTCACCTCGCTCAAGGCGGTCTCTTATAGCAACATCACGCGGTTTACGTTTAGTATGCTAGTGACATTGGTGAACAATGAAGGCAATGAAGAATCCCATGAATTCGGCATGATAGATCAAAAGTCTTTCCAGGCGATAGACGATTTTGTGAAGAAAATGAACGTAGAAGACAATTCGTTCGACGAAAAGCATAGAGAGAAGAGGGCGGAAAATAAGGAAAACTTAAATGAAGCTGATGTTGTTGTTGGTACGGCCGAGGCAGAAGTGGCCATCAGCGATGATGAGGAGGAGGATGGCACATACACTGGTGCAGCAGAAGAAGAAGAAAGTGGGAGTGATATTGACGAGGAGTTTGATAGTAATGCGGAAAGCGGGAGTGACGATGGTAACAGTGATGACGAGGATAGTGATGATGACGAGGAGAAAGGAGAAGAGAGCGCGGGCGATGTTTAACGCATAGACGGCACTTGATTTAGAGATCGAGGCGTGTGCAATGTGGTGGTTTGGTGATTGGATTTGTAGTAGAACAGACTGGAATTCGTCTAGTTAAGGTATGAAACATACCCCTTCTGGGGATCGCCGCCCCTCTACACGCATAATTATCTCTTTTGTTTATTCAATATGCCAGTTCTAAATATACACAACGCCTTCAGGGAGCTTACTTGTAGGCTTGTCCCAACTTTTCAAACAATTCAAAGAATCTTGATGTTCTCATCTGTGCGGTGAGCCTGTGCTCGGCGTCTAAGTCGAACTCATGGAAAGAATCGAGTTGCGCTCTTTGCTCACGTAATTGCAGTAATCTTCTTTTCAATAATTCTCTGTTTCTCTCAATAAAGTGGTCGCAAATCAAGTAACCAGTAGTGAAAGCAGACACGGAGAGTGCGTAGCCTTGGACAGAGTTCCAAGACGCCGTGGTGGGTCTTCCCACGATTTGAATCTGCAATCTTCTGGCGGCAAGACCGAGAAAGGTACTGAGAATAAACCCTGCGGCAGATGGCATGACTATGAAAATTAGCAGGAAACCTTGGGAGTCACTCGGTGAACTATAGGTGTTTGGTAAAACTTTTTGAGCGACCGTTATTGGGTAGCGCTACACCCGTGCACCTATACATAATTTCAGATATTCAAGATTCGAGATAAAATTGCCAAGCAACTTTGCAATATTGTAGATCAATATTGTTAGAGGGCATCCCAAGTTCCTGGGATGATCAATTATATCTCAGATGTACGCCTTGAAGTTTGTGATGCTCGGTGTTTCGGAATCTAACTCTGGGTACTGGAGACTCCCATTCTATGTAGAACGAGACGTGCCAACAGTACTGCCTTTAGTTTACTATTGTTGATTGCTTCAGAACAACTCCTATTGTTTTTTAGTCGGAATTCAATGCCTTTTTAGGGACCCCAAATATATCTCATTGGTCTAGGCAAGGGACCTATGTCAGAAAATGTATCTCCTCAAGTTGTCGCATGGGTGGGGGTATGAACGGGAAATGGCCACTTCCAACCCCTAGTAGAAGTGTGTTCCGCCAAGAAATTGGCCACAATGAGGAACTATTTGGTGTTAAATAATCTGTAAATACATTATTATGAGCTAACTCTGGTTATGAAAGTTGGGCCGAGTCTATGGCCGTACCTTGTGCTGGAAGAACCGACATTGAAGTTTCTCCAGAAGTTGCCAAATCTTAAAAGAGTGTGCAATCTCAATTATGTTAGTGGGTCGTTTATATAGAATAGTAGCGATAAAGTCTCCCCTAATCCAATTTGATAGTCTGGATTTGGTTCCACTCGTGTACCCACTCGTATACCCTCTAATCCAACGAACCCACTAAAAGCTTCACGCGGAATCAGACGCGGAATTTCTCGCCGTGACAGGGGTGGATCAACTCATAAAACCACGTCACAACTTTTTTCTCTGTACCATTCATTCATGCCAAAGTCAATTAACTTTTTCAAGGGGCATCCCACGCTCAGCCTACTCCCTAATAAGGAGTTGGCCGATGCTTATCACAGGGTTCTCGTGGAACAGAATTTCTCGCACATAGAGAACGATCCTTCCAACAGGTATCCACTTGAATACGGGACAGACCCAGGCAATTTAGAGACCAGAAACACAATTATCAAGTGGAGCAACAGCAAATACGGCCGCAAATATGCCGATGCAGATGTCGTTAACTTGACCTCTGGATCTTCATATGGAGCTTCTAACATTTTGTTGGCTTGTACTAGGCCGGACATCACGAAGCACGTTTTTTTGGTGTCACCAACTTATTTTCTTATAAACTACGCTTTTATCGACGCTGGATTTGATGGCAAGATGACTGCCATTGTCGAGACCGCAAACGGTGACTATGAAATTGATCTTGCGACTTTTGAGCGGACATTGGAGGAGCTCGATCATGAATATGGATTAGAGCCGGTATCATCCGAGGAGATTAATATCATGCACGATCCCACTCACAGGGGATCAAGAAAGTTTTATAGGTACGCAATGTACTTGGTGCCCACGTTTTCTAATCCTGGAGGAATTTCATACTCAGTCAAGACGAGGACCAAACTTCTCGAAATCGCCCGGAAACACGATGTGTTGTTGATCTCCGACGACGTTTATGATTTTCTACACTACGACGTAAACAGACCGAAACTACCTAAACTTAACCACCTTGATGAAGACACCTTGCCCCAAGGCTGGACTTACGGAAACACCATTTCAAACGCGTCTTTCTCCAAATTAATAGCCCCAGGACTAAGGACTGGATGGCAGGAGACTGCAACGCGTCATTTGGCACAGCAGTTGGCCACTACAGGTGCTAATAAGTCTGGTGGAACACCGTCACAGTTGAACGTATGTGTTGTCCAGGATATGATCCAGACCGGGGTTGTGGACGAGTGCATTGGCAAGTTGACCTCCATTTTCAAAGCAAGAGCCGAAACCCTCATTTCGGCCTTACACAAATACCTCCCCTTGAAATATCTCAAGGTGGATGGAGGAGAGGGCGGCTATTTCATCTGGTGTAAAATAACTGCCAATAACTTGGATGTTTCAAAAACTTTGGCAATTCTCAAAAACGAACACCAAGTGGTTATAGCGGAGGGTTTCCATTTTGAAGTTGAAGGTGATGCCATAGGTTGGGGAACTAATTGTGCCCGACTTTGTGTCGCATATCTTACACAGGAAGAGATAGAGGAGGGAATACAGAAATGGGGAGAAATAGTGAGAAGGGAACACCCAGAATTATATTGAGCTGGGTATGGCTCAAGAATTTTGTGAGAGTAGGCAAAGATGATGATTTGTTCCTGAAGACTGTTAGTATACCAAACAAAGATATTTCGATGCGCAGCTTGTCAGCGTAGATCTTGGTGTAAACTTTTTGAATTTTCATGAATTTTCAATTAAGGCGAAGTGTTCTCATCTCAAAGCTGCATTCAGGTGTTTGATAACATACGATTATGACACAATTCCTTGTCTTTGGTTTCCGGTAAGAGAGTAGTATAGTTGCACGCCCACTTTTTTTCGTCTTAAATGTGCGGCAAGCGGTTACCCGCTTTTGAGCAAAGGCGGGCGTAGTCAAGAGGCTCATACGCTGAAGTCTTAGGTTTAAATATTGAAAAAAATACATGTCATTGACTATTCTCGAGCTGTATGGCATACATTCAATCAGAACAGTTACAAAACATATGAACTACATGCGGCTAAGAACTTGAAAAAAATGCTTGAAGACTTGGCCCTCTTTGCAACCGCGCAGTTTATTGCTCGAACTCAATTGAGCAGCTCGAATTGAGCAATAGATCAAACTAGTTTTCTCCGAAATACTAAGATATCTTCTTTACTCTCCCTCGTGCAGACTTGAGCTTGTCCCCGGATCTGTCCACGTCGTTCGAAAATGCATCTAGAAGCTCCAGTTGCTCCTCCACCTCTTTATTGATGGTCTCTCCAATTTGCCTTTGACGTGCAATAATCTTTCGAAGTTCTTCCAACTCTTTATCTTGTTCAGTGTGCATCTTTTGCTGTTGAAGAAGGAGCTCTTTATCAGACAAGCCAACGGTCTCAGACGTTTCTGCAGGTGTATTTGAAGCTTGGTAGAATACCCTTTTTGATAACTTTATATTTTTGTTGCTTGTTGAGTCTTGCGATCCCTCCGAGACCACGCTCTCCATTTGAGATTGTAAAGAAGACAACATCGAAGCTCTTTGTTTGAACTCTTGCGATGAAATTTCGCCTGTTTGCAACAAGTGATGAAGAGCCTCTGTGAGTTTCTCGATATTAGGGCGAATATACTTCGACGCCTTCTCGCGGTTGGCCAATTTGGCTGCAAGAGTATTACTGCTGTCCAAGCTTTCGGCCACGACTCGAACATTTTTCAAGTGATTAAGCCATTGCATTCGGCTGACTACACGGGAGTCTTCTGAGATGAGGAATTTTTCATCCGGGTTTGCATTGTCACTTTCATCTCCAAAAAATTCAGGAGTGAATTTGAATTTGGGAGGTAGCTGCAAGAACTTGTGAACGAGGCTTGAGTTTTGGAGGTCTCTGTCTTTTATCAAGTGCTGTAAAAAGTGTGCTAGAGTAACCTGTCTGTCTGTGGCGAGCCTTTGCTTATTGGCAAAAACTCCACTTTTTGGTGGAAGAGGATAGGGAAATTCCGACCTAGATATCCCTAGCTCTCCGCAAAGCGCATTAAATAAAGACGCAAAATCTGAGTATCTTTTCGAAGTTTGAACAGTTCGTAGAGGTAACCGTACACATACGCTATAATATATCACGCCGTTTTCTTCGTAGTAGCTGGGGATGTAGATAACAGACATGGTGCGTGTGTTTAAATGTTTTCCCCCCTTAGTTATGAAGTATTGGTCTTCTTCTTGTCTGATAACACCGTGCTTCCTTGTGATTATTCTCTCTCTTCTTCTTTCGCTGCACCAGGCGGGCTTAATGAGCTACGGATTCTCCTGGTTATAGAGCGCGGAAAATACGGCGCTGGACCACTCGACGCGTGTAAGATTCCTGGACTTCCCCAAAAGGACAAGATCAACACAGGACAAAGTTTCACGGGACTTCTCGAGTGAGCTCAATCTTAGCTATAAATTACCAGCTCCTCATGAGCAGTAAATTGTCTCATCACTGATTGTTAATACGAATGTCTTCTCTTTTCCAGCAGGATATTTCGCTTGTGCTTCTAGTCTGCGCTTTCCTTGTAAGTCCGCGCTCATAACCACCACGCACTCATCCTCGATTGCTCTTTTTCCGCATCATGTAGTCCCCCACGCTCTTGAACACCACTGAACAAGCTTATATCACGGCTTCATCCCGATTCATATTAGTGTGAAATATACGGAAATCTCACATTTAGTCCTTCAAGCTCCCAAAATATGCTGAGCACACCTGAAGTTGAGCCTCATGGCTCGCACGAGGAGGGTACCCCGGATTTTGAAGGAGCTAGTCAAACAGGACTTCGGGAGGGACCAAAACATCAACGAAGAGTATTTTCTGAGCGCGAACCTTTGCTTGAAAACGGAGATGGCTTTTTAGATCCAGATGACCCAAGGGTGTCACCTCTCAATTTAAAACGCATCCAATTGCTCAGGACTATTCTCTTCGCTGTATTGCTCTTCAACGTTGGCCTTTTTTTGCTCGTCTTGGTGTCAGATTTTATTTCAATTCCTGGAATAAACCCTAGGGGCAAGTCCTTTTTAGAACTTGATCTTGTCATCTTTTGTATCCTCACCGGGGCAATCACTCTCTGGTGCTTTGCGGTACCTGCCTACTATGAGCGCATCTTAGGATACATAAGCTGTGCATTAATAGCTTTTGATGTCATTATAACTGTATCTGTACCATATGTGCGGGATAGCCTTGGTTTGTTTGGCAATATGCTTATGCTTTGGGTCCTTGCGAATCTTATGTTGAACTGCTTTGCAGACTTTTGGGTCGAGCAAGGAAAGGCCCAACAGGAGATTAGATACACTGGTAGAATTGAGAAAAGGAAATCACTTTTTGAAATTTTCGTTACGGGGATGAAGATTTTGTTGAAATTTTTGCTTCTTTTGGTCGTATGGAATATCAGCTTGTCCTTGTGGCTCCTGTCGTTTGACACTCACGAGAAACCATGGGGAAAGATGATTCCAGTCAATGAAGAACAATTCAATGTGCACTTGGCTTGCTTCGGAGATGTAAGTCCGGATTCTAACCTCACCGCGGAACTGAAGGCAACCGACCCAGCTCAGCCCAAACAGCCCATTGTACTCGTTGAGGGTGGTCAACACACTTCAGCAGAACAATTTCAAGAATGGATTCAGGAACTCCATCACATGAACAAGATTGAGAGATATTGTGTTTGGGATCGACCTGGCTATGGGTTCTCAGACAGTGCGCCTTCACCAACATCAATTGGTATTATTGTAGAATATCTCATGGAAGCCTTGAAGAAAGAGGGGATTGAGGGACCGTATAGCGCCGTGGGTTTTGATGTGGGTGGACTTTACTCTAGGGTATTTGCTCTGAGAAACGCGGGGCAAATGCATTCAATGCTCTTGGTGGACAGTTGGCACGAGGACTTGCTCAAACATTGGCCCTTTAGCGGTCCCAACAAAAAGAACGAAAAGAGAAAAACTTTTAGAGACATTTTGGAATTGATGGACTCATGGCAAGGGTTCAAATTGTGGCTCAGGGGCGTGGTGTCGCCTTTGGGGCTCGTGAAGAACATCCACTGGTTCTTCCATCCTAGAAGCTACCTGTCGAAGAGTAGGATTTTCGGCTCCGACATGATTCGTAGCCCGAAATATTTACGGGCCAGACTACAGGAGCAAATCACAGCCTCCATTTTGTCGTACAATGAGGTGCACACCGCGGATGTGGGAAGCATCCCTCTATCGGTGATTCTGTCAGAATTCATGATCAAAAAGTCACTCAACTGGGGTAAATGGCAGAGAGAGCTAACAAAGATCAGTAGCAAGTCCCTCGAATGGGTGGTCGCAGAAAACTCAGGTCACTTCATATGGGAAAGTCCTAAAGGAAGAGATAACTTACAGCAGTTGCTACTTCGCTTGGTGAGTGAGAAGAGCAAATATTTGAGTGAAGGAGCACGGACCTAGACTGTGTTAATCATATGCCACTAACACTTTTTCGAGCGTAAATAGAAAGAGAAGTTGGTTAGGTGACTGTAACAGACATTACTCAATAATTTTCGAGTCCATCCTGCATGATAGCGTATAATTCTTCGTAATCTTGTTAAGAAATACTACAATGTTTGTCATCCGTGTGTTGCGTTTAACAGTCGACGGAGGTAGGCTGGCTAGGGCCCAAAATTGCCGTACGTCGCGGAAGTGAGTAGGAGTAAGCCAGGCCAGAAAAGCTGACACACGCATCGAACAAGTCGGAATTGAGTAAAAAAAACAAAAAAAAGGAGCACGATACACTAGATAATGGAGCAAGAGTAAGGTGATTCACGCGCCATAATGAACGAAGTGTCAATCATCAGTGTGAGTGATACCGCTAGCAAGCGACAGAAATCACGCACCGTAAATGATCGCGAAGGCCGCCCCGGATCACAAGACCTGGGCTGTCGATACCATTCAAACGCCTGTGCCTGAACTTTCACTGTGCCCCGCGCATTATGTGCAGTCGCGCCCAGACTTCCTCCTATCTTTAACTGTTTTACGGAAAATTCACAACCACTTTATTCAGTGTATTCTTCAGTTATCCCCGCAAATACTCTTTTTTTGCCTTTTAACCGAATTGTCTGTGGTGTGTATCATACAGGTGGGTTATAAGGCGGAATTTGGTATCACCTACTTTGGGATTTCTTGGTTCGTTGGATTACTTTTTTTTTTTAATCTCAATAAGCCTGTACACCCGTCGCTTCACGCAAACAGGCCACACATCAAAATATTTATAATCTCGTGGATATTCGGATAACTCTTTTACAACCTTCAAACTCCAGACTGACTGAGAAAGCTTTGCACGAGTTCTTGTCGGTGCATTCTTTCATTTTTTTTTTTTTACAGTCCGTTTCCCCCTGATAGCACCCGCCCATTTTCTTTGTGCCCCCTCCCCGTTCACATGTCTGAAGAACACAGTGTTGCCCAAATGCCAGAACCCTTCGTTGGATCCTCGGCCACCAAATCATCGGTCATTTCTCCCTCGACTTCTGCTAATAACTCCTTTACAAGCTCTCCACCTGAAGGCGGAAACTCAAATGCTGACAGCGGGGCGGACTCCGATCCTGTAAGTGATTTTCGAGAGGACATTTCGTCGCCACAACTCGTTGCTGCCACTTCTCAAGACGGCCACCACGAGACTGCCTTAGGAAGCTCCGTACTGCGGTCGTCACATCAATCCATCAACTTTCCTAGACAAGTCGGAGCCGAACTGACGGTTTCTTCAGTGCTGCCATCGACTTCCCAAGCCCGCCCCCCGGCAGCTTCCTCTGTTGCGCGTAGACCATCTTTTGGATTGGGCTTCTTTAGTTCGTTATCCAATACTATTCGTGGCTCGGGTCATTCTCATGCACCTAGCCCCCCGGCGGAACCTCAGACCCATCAGTTCATGTCAAACAGTCCCACGCTTGCCAACTTGAACAACTATGCAGGGGAGTCAAATATGGAGAATACGCTCGTGGGTAACTTAATGTCTAGATCCAGAAATGCCACCACTTCAAACCTGTCCATGGAGCCCCCACTCATCTCCAGGGAAAATACCACTGTGGAAGCATCCGACATCACATGCATTGCGGAGAATGAACAAACGACGTCATCGCCAGAAAAAGAGGTAGAGGAAAATGCTAAGGATAAGGATGGCACGTTTTCTGTTCGCTTGACGCCCATTATTGATCACTCATCATCAAATACTGGTTTGTACTTTTCTCCTATTATTCGTCGCATAGAGCCAAAGCAGCCGATATCGATTGGACGGTATACCGAGAAACACAAGAGTGCTGCTCATGCTCCACAGGGTTCATCCTCACGAATTGTTTTCAAGTCAAAAGTTGTATCAAGAACCCATGCTTTGTTTCAGTGCAACGAAGAGGGCCTGTGGTTTTTGAAAGACTGCAAATCTTCTTCAGGCACTTTCCTCAACAACATAAGATTGTCTCAGGCCTCGCAGGAGCTGACACTATGGCCACTTATGGATGGTGATGTCGTACAGTTAGGTTTGGATTATCGAGGAGGTACAGAGGAGGTCTACCGATGCGTGAAAATGAGATGTGAATTCAATCGCAGCTGGCAGAGAAAAGTTAACAGGTTCAACTTAGACATCCACAAGAGGATGAAGAACCTTGGAATCGAAGCCACCAATGAAAGCGGCGAAGAGTTTTCCGAGTGTGCTATATGCTTACTAAAACTAGAGCCGTGCCAGGCTTTATTCATAAGCCCATGTTCTCATTCGTGGCATTACAAATGTATTCGCCCAATTATCATCAAGCGGTACCCTCAATTTTATTGCCCAAATTGCAGGTCAATCTGTGATCTTGAGACCGATATCGAGGATGAAGGGGATGACTAATGGCCAGTCTTGTGCATTTCTATCATACATATTTCAAATGTGGCCTTTTTTAATGAATATTCATGGTACTTTTTGTCTGATACTCTTTTCCGGGTAAAAACTCTACAACGCGTAAACTTAAGTTGACAATTATAAGTAATCAAGAATTAAAACTATTTCGTAATTTGATCTAAATCTATGCTATCAAACACGTTCAACGTGAGATAACTCCGCCTTCTTGTCATCAACAACATCACGAATACCACCTTCGCCAATATGTTCCATCATGTGGCCAACGTCAAACACCTCCACCTCAGTGGACTTGAACTTTCTTGCTGAGACACCTTGACTGAATAACATGTCCAACTCCGCAAATGTTCTACCCTTAGTCTCTGGCAACTCAAACCAACACCAAATACATGAGAAAATGGCGAGGCCACCCCAGAAAAATCCGGTCTTGGCACCCCAGTTCCAAGCAGTTGGGTTCAACATATAAGGCATAATGATGGCAATGACAATTCCAGAAAGATTGTAAAGATTTCTGGACAAGATGACAGTCTTCGTTCTCAACTGAGTAGATGGGAGCTCCGCAACTAAACAGTAACAGATTGGACCAACAGACATATCGTAAACAAACGTGAAAATCAAAAGTAAAGATCCAGAACCCCAAGAAGCACCACTGGAGTGCACAATACCAAGACATCCGACAACAATCAAAATCACAGTCTGAATGCAGAGACCGCCAAAAAAGATGTCAAATCTACCGAATCTCTTCGAAAGGAACCAGGAGATGACAGTACCGATAAGACCCAAGACATATTGCACGATGGAAAAAGTGAAAGAGTTGGACCTAGACAAACCAGCATTGAGGTAGAAGTAAGTCGAGTAACCCATGAAAGCAGCACCAGTGATGTTCTGCACCAACCAAACGAAACACGTGACTCTAGTTCTTCTCAAATTGTGTGGCTTGAACGCGTCCCAGTAAGAGATACCCTCTTGGACTGCTGCTTCTTCCTTGATGGTCATTTGCATCTTGTCGACCATTGCATTTGCCAACATCTCCTTGTTTGGGGTATTTTCGTTTTCGCTCAACAATCTCATTACCGACTGCTTGGCTTCGGCGGGTCTTCCCACCTTCATCAACCACCATGGAGATTCGGGAGCGAGGTACACCGCAATAGCAATAGGAACGGGCCAAATCCACTGCAACGCAAATGGGATTTTGTAAGAATCCTTGATACTGGAGCTAAGCATACCTTTCAAAATACAGGAGGAAATCAACTGGCCGATGACCCAACAAGCATTCACGTAAGTGGTCAAGTACAATCTCAAAACAGTAGGACACACCTCAGAGGCGTACGACACAGTCAAAGTCTGGAATGCACCCCAAGGCAAACCCATTAAAATCTCTCCAACAAGTAACACCTCGACCGAGGGGGCAAAAAACACAATGAAAATAAAGGCTGTCACCATCATAAGCGAACCAATCAAAGTCATGCGATAGCCGAAACGATCTGAGAGGATACCAGCAGCGAACAAACCTATGATTTCACCAATATTAGCTGCCATGGACAACGCTGTTTGCCACTTTGCTGGCACCTCATACATATCCTTTTCTGGATAATATTTACCAAACTTGTGGACAAAGTCTGGAAAACTGTAGAATGAGTTAAGAAGGTTCACATCGTAGCCCTCCATGATAATGGCCGACGATATAAGCACGGACCACATCGCTGCCTTAGGGAAGGTCTTCAAACCTTCTTTCAACGACATGTTCTTGTCCTGCTTATCGTTTTCCTTCGCATTTTGGGAAATGTCTAAGAACTTGGCAATATAATCTTGCGTCTCACCATTGAAAGAGTCGTTGGAGTTGCTGTCGACTTTCGTTGTTTCGAACAACGTGTCCTTCTTCTGCTTGTTGTCAGCCATGGTAAGAACTTTTGTTTAAAGTAAAATTGAAGTGATGAGAAAAGTCATAAGGACCGGGGGATGGTCAACATATATATATAGTTGTGGGACTAAAGCAAGAGTTAAGAATGAAACCGGCCAGAACGCTCGGGGCGCCCCGCCTTGTGCGTTTACTTCCTAGTCCGTTAGAACGGCGTCACTTTTCAACCCCACGAACAATGTATGATATATGC
The DNA here is from genome assembly GCA_030583255.1 of Metschnikowia kunwiensis. Taxonomy (NCBI): domain Eukaryota; kingdom Fungi; phylum Ascomycota; class Pichiomycetes; order Serinales; family Metschnikowiaceae; genus Metschnikowia; species Metschnikowia kunwiensis. The sequence goes on from JAJMHQ010000019.1 coordinate 188,608, forward strand.
CGGACATGCATAACAATGTCGCAACGACCGGTTTTCAATGCACTCAGCCTATTGTTCAAGATACTCTCGGCTGAGTACAATAATACTACACATGGAGAAGATCATTTATCTTTTAGGCGATGCATTCCCCAATACAATGATCTGCAGCATTTCATCTGAAGACTTCTAAACAACGTCATGTCTCGGGGTCAGGCTTAAACTCGAGTCTGAAGTCACGCGCGTACCTCCAGAACGCCCCGCAAGAAAGAATGTCCCCTCCCAAATAGCAAATGCAGGGTGTGTACATGTTTAGGTTTACGACCTCTTCCGGCGCCACGTACATTCCAAACTTTCCGCCCCAGATCTCGTAAGGATTCACTCGCAGGCCCATGAAGATCTTGCGGGGCAGAATCTTTGCGAGAACGCCTGACATCTAAATTTTTGGGCTACACCACAAGAGCAAATTATTCCGAGATATACGAGTTTCTCAACTCCCCCACACAGATCACATGTACAGCTAATCTGGAGAAGTACATCAAATTCTTGTACGCGAGTGGAAGCCGGACACCCGCCTCGCGTTACTTGAGGAACTAAATGAACTATGTACTGGATTTTACGTCGCAGCTATTTATGGCTTTTCCCATTAAAAAGTCTCAAGCGTCATAATGAACATCTGGGTGCCTACTGTATGTCTATAGCTATTAAAGAGGTCACTAGTGCGGATGTACTGGTGGAGCCGAGGAAATAAAAATGTGATGGCTTGCGTGATGCTAGTGTCTCAGCGGTTTGCTGGCGTCGCTTACCAGGACAATTATTGCGAAATTGCGACTCAAGTAGCCCTTCGCGCATGAGTCTTCATCTTGCAGCCTTGAAATCCTAAGCGTCTGAGCTCCAAGTGACGGGTTTCCGACAGTCCCAGGTTCTTGGGGAGAGAAGCGAAACTTCGGACTAAGGATCCAAACCATTAGATTTACTTGTTATTTCTTTATTGTCTTGCCTCATGGCGCTGCAAGCCAACGCCTGCGTGCTGTCAGCGATATGCAAAGTCCAGTGCCCCTCTTCACCTTTTAGTTTATATGCAGATAAATGTCGCCTTTCTTTTGCTGAAGTGGTGTAAGCTGTTACCTTCGATTTTCCGGAATCCATCCCTTCTCCCCACTTAGAGAATATTCATATCAATTCAGACCAGTAGACCAAAATATCTTGCTGGCCCCTTAAGCGTCTTGTAACCTGACGTAAAAAGTCTTTCCGCCTCCCCAAAAATACTCTGCTGACAGTAAGGTGCCAAGCAAAGAGCACATGTTCGACAGGAACTTGGCAAAACTAGACCAATATCTACAAAGGACTACCTTGGAGAACAATAACTTACCTTACATTGTCTAGACCTTTCATAATCCGTGTTAACAGTAAATGCTGCGTTCCCTTACCAAGGGAACACAAAATACGAACGCGTGTTTCTGTTAATTTAGACCGGTAAAAAGTAACATAGCGCAAAATTTTGGGCAAAGCTTGATTATTTTTTGCTCTCCCTACGACGCAAACTGTCGTATCCACAATCTTTCCGCCCGGGAAATCAACGCGTTTCCTTTTCGCTTACGGGTAGTTTCTTACATTACTAGACTCGCATTGCAGCATAATGCTGGGTAAAAGTAAGTCCTTGCTACTCACCCAATAACATTTCAAACACATTTATCAAAAGTTTTCAACCCTTTTCTTTATTTAACGTGCCTTTTTGAAAAGCAGATGCACCCACGCGACATCTCACAACCTCTGATCCAAAAGAATGATTCAAAATTATGATTTTAGCAACTGGGCTTCCATTGAATACCATATAAAATGAGCTGTGCCAAAACACTTTTCATCTAAGTAGTTCAGTAGGCTTTGGTTGATGTTGGACGTCACCGGCCGATTCTGTCAACTTTGATTCGTAGGTGGGTCATCAATCTGGGGGAATCTCATGTTCAAAAAACTTGGAACAGATGCCAACATTGACATACTTGCCTCGGATATTTGCCGGGAATAAGGTGAGAGACCAACAGGAGAGTAATCTTCTTTCACGGGGTCATCTGTCGTTGGGAGCTCGTCGTCGTCTAGGAGTTCTTCAATTGTTCCTGAAGGGAACATTTGCGACATATAACCTGGTTCGTGGCTTTCGATAAGTCTAGGTACAACCTTTAGCTTGTGCCTAGCAATCAAATCTGCTATCCCTTGATAAACATTGATTGGCAAAGTCACATCATTTCGAAACCTGTTCACAAGGCCAAAAAGGGATTCCAAAACGGTAAGACCGACAAGCTGGTCCAGGCTTTGTTGTACCGTAAACGACAACGAGTTCGCCATTTCAAGAAGCTTTACACATATACCAGGGCCATTTGTTTGAAATGCCATGTCTGGCAAGTACGACGATTCTGCTAGAAACTCCCTGGCATTGACCAAAGGAAAGTCGAACCCAAAGCAGTCGTGAGGATTCTCCAGAAGGCGAAGCATTCCATTGTTCCACGTAATATGGCATGCTATTGCACGAATCCAAGCTTTGGAAAGAATAATGTTAAGCTTCTGAGGGTTTGTGACATTCGTCGGTAGATTTCTCTGTGAGCCAAGTCTTTCTTGCACGGCAAGAATCCATTGTCTTTTCTCATCGAGAGGCCTTTCATCGCTATAATTCTCATGCCTGTGTTGGTTCATTTCAAAGAAAAAGTCCTTGCTTGGCACTGCGAAAATCTGGATAAGTTCAGAGAATCCAACAAGTAAACTGGGGTATTCCTCATCTTCCAATTCGGGAAAGTCGATGCATGGATCAAGAATCACGGGCAATCCTTCCTCAAAACACACATACCGTTCTGTGACCAAAAGTGTATAATAAATTTTACGCCAGCGATGTACCTCAGCACAAGATTTGTCGCGATACTGACTCTTTTCATGAAAACCAAGAATTTGAGCCATCGAAATGGCTTCACGCAAGTATACCTTTGCTTGTTTGATCTTTCCCTTTTGATTGGTGTAGTGAGCGTAAAGGAAGAACGACGATAACAAAGTGTCTACTTCAATTCTTTCCGTGTAATCAAAAAGATTGCGCACGCGTTTTGCTTCTGAAGCATATTCGGCTTCTGAAACGGTGCTCAGATCCAAGACAACATTTTCAGGTGAGACGAACGAGAGTTGCGTGGTAATTGCCGCACATACAGCACAGCAGAGAGCATAAGCCATGGCGTTCTTCTCGTTAAGATTTATGTATCCGTCGCCAGATTTGTCACTCTCATTCAGAATATTTTGGATTAGATCGCCCAACGATAGCACGGGCCAGTATCCATAAAACCATGTTTGATATACCTGAACACGCAGCAACAAGCTCTCAAGTGAAACCTTGGCCACGTAAGGCGACGGGTTTGATTTAAATGCGGCCAAAATATCCTCATGGTCGTCAGGTGACTCCATGTTGTTTATTTGCTCAGAGTCCCGAAATCCAACCGCTTCACTTAAGTGTGTTACACCCTGTGAATTTGGTGACTGTGGGTAATATGGAGAAGCCTGAGGTTGTATTGGCAGCTGAATGTATCCATGGTAATATGGAACTGATCGGGGTACTTGTACAGAGTACTTTGGGGAGTGCTGGGGGTGTAGTACATTGAACCGTGGCAATGCGTGTGGATGCATTCCTTGTTCCTGATATGCTTGATCCTCAAGAAATAATCTTGGTGAATGATTTTGCTGATGCTCCAAAGTCCGTAGATCTGGAATTCCTGGTATTGACTGCGTAGAAGGGGATATCGCCGGGGCTGTATTCATCATCTGTGGTAGTTCAAGTGAAAGTGTCCTTTGAGAAGGTTCCTTCTTGATAGTGAATGACTGCGTTTGTTCTGAGAAGAGGTGGTGGTGACCATTTTCCTCGCCGTTCTTCATGAGCCCAACACCCAAGAAATTAGGACCGTTCATTTCAGCTGGTTGCTCAACAACTGGGCGGCTTCTACGCCCGTTCTTCGGGCCAGACTTTTTGCGTATTCGGTCTCGAGTACACTTTTCGCCCAGATTTAGGCATCCAGTGCAAAAAGCTGAATCTTGCGCTGTTACACAACGAATTCTCCTAGCAGCACAGCGATCGCATGGTCTGCCATATTTTCCTCTTTTCTTGGCTTCCTTATGTGCTATTATATTCATGAGAAGGTGTTGTGTTTATTCAGGCGACTTCTGAGCCAAATGTGGCAAACGAAACGTTTTAATCGATGAATTGTCTTAGCCTTCGGGTTCAACGCTGGTTACGATGATCAACATTATAGACAGGAAATTTATTTCTCGGTGGATCTAAGGCGTGCGGTCCGGGGAAATTGGAGACAACCTCAATAGCGCCTGCATCGCAAGTGCGCGGATCCCCAATCTCTGTTAAGCTGCGGCCTTGTGTATAGGAAGTATCTTATGTGAACGCATTATGAAGAGCTTCACGCAGGAATTCTTGGCTCCCTATTCTCCAGATTTCGAAGAGTGACTCTTCATGCGCGTTTCATGAACAATGCAAGTGCGAGTATTCAGGTGGAGCCATCATAATAGTACGCCTACTCAAGATATACACAAGTGGAGTGGGTATTCGTTACTGGCTGTAATAAAACTCTGTTGGAACTGTTGGTGTACGAATGGTTGGAAATGTGGGACGGCCGCCAAGTAAATATGCACTACTCAGCCTCCATTAACAATAGCGCGCTCTGCCCGATAATGGGAACTTAAGCCTGCAATTTTTGCCTCTTTATTTCTGATCATTCTTTGTTTTTCTCCAATAAATAAATATCATCGATCTTACAAATGTGTAACTACAAGTCCCTAAAGTTGCTTCGCTCGAAAGCGATTTGCCCCATTCAGACTTAACCCCGCACATTGCTATACGTTCAGCCCCACTTCCCGAGCATTTTCGGAGCAGGAGCTCCTTCAGTCCTCGCCGCATACAGTAATTACTGATAGCGGGTTCTGTTATCGTGAGGATATGAATCGGACCTAGTTATATAAATACAGTTGTTTCCCCTTTCTGGTTGTTGCTTTCACTAATGCCAAGCCAATAGTCCTGGATAATGACCACCATCAGACCAATTACTGCCGAAGACAAGGACCAATGGGTGCAACTCTGGTCCGCAAAAGAGGACTCGTACTTAGAGTTCTACAAGTCTTTAGACCGAATGACGCCAGAAATTACCAACACGACTTTTGCTAGATTCTTGGATAACACTGAACCAGTTTATGCAGCAGTGGCAACTGATGAAACTGGCAAGTTAATTGGATTCGCTACATACTTAACCCACAGAAACACATGGACTATCGAAGATGCCTTATATTTGAATGATTTGTTTGTTTCTGGTAAGTGCAGACTTGGAGGTGTTGGGCGGAAGTTAATTGAGTTTGTCTATGCGGAAGCTGATAAGTTAGGCGTAAAGAAGGTTTACTGGAACACTCAGTTCGAAAATCATCGTGCACAGATGTTGTATACTAAGGTCGGGAAAAAGAGTGGTTTTTTGCTGTATGTGAGACCTTGATCGAAAACACTGAGGTTTTTAATCTTTAGTTTAACAGAGTGTGTGGACTATTTCGTTGCTGGCACGAGATTTTCAACGGTACTACGGGACGTGACTCGTTTTAATAGTTCATTTCAACTCCAGGTGAATATAATAAAATATTTCTTGTTGCTGCGATGTAAAGGTTGTAGTTTTTACAGTTAGTGATAAGCGACGGACTCTTTCTCGTTTCTCAAAGTCCATAATCCCTGCTGTCCGGGAGATTAGAATCGTATACGATCAAGAGGTACCATTAACTCCGTCACAGTATTGTATGAAAGTTACGGAAATCAGTTCGGAAAGTCCCAAAATGAGCAAATGTTAGTTCCAAACAATAGTTATATGTAACTTGGGTTTATTGTCTTCGGATATATCAAACAGTAGATCTGAATTACACCTGGAGTTGCATGTCTTAATCCTTCTGGTTTTTGCTTTCTTAAATAGAGTTTCATGTCTAAAACTTTACACTTTGAAGAGCGTATCGGTGTCCGCTCTAGTTTACTATTTGTGGCATTCTTATTCTCAATTCGTTGTTCAAAATTACACAATAGATGGCCATAATCTTGGGAATTTGCTTGACTTGCCTAAATTGGGCCGTCATAGGACTTTGTATTTCATCTGTCAGGAATTCTCAGCTTGTAGATCAGTTTGCCAGTTTTTTGTTTCCACACACTGTATAAAAGTCTTAACAAGTACCTTTTAAAGAAATATAATAATCAAGAAAATTTCAGGTTGATTAAACAAGAAGTCCCGAGACTCCAATTACATCCAAGTTGTGTTGCGGATCGTGGTACGTGCAAGTCCGCAAATTAGCGTGTCTTTGAAGGTAAAAAGAGACGAAGAAAGCAGACAGATGTAAGAAAAAGGATCTTGTGTTTTCTACGTAAACCACCAGTTTTATCTGAATTTTTTCCTTCGCACACGTTTTTTATTTCTGATGTATATCAGAAAACATTATGTCAACGAAACGACGAAGAAATGGAGTCGAGAAAAAAGTTTTTTTTTTTTTGGAAAATCTAAATACGGAGACACTCCCGAAATGCTTCTATATGTAGTGTATCAAGTTCTGATCGAAAAGCGGTATAACAATTTTAGGGATTGCCTCCTGACGACCTGATTGCTGAATTATGATAAGAAAAGAAGATAGCTTAAATAATAAAAATAAACAATCCTTTTTCGCAAATCGGGGCATCTTTCTTTCAAACAGAGTAACAAAACAAAGTAATTTGTGTGCTTTCATGCTCTCAGAAATGCTGTAATCTGCAGTCACGTGCATAGGTAACACAAACTAAGCAGAAACGTGCTTACCATTTTTTCAACAATGACAAGAGAGATAGTGGCAAATACATGCCCTAATATTATCAGAGTCTTTATAGTTAGACATGGTAAAACAGATTGGAATGCCCAAAAAATACTCCAGGGCCATATAGATATTGACATTAATGATGAAGGCAGACAGCAAGTCGAAAAGCTTGCTACGCACCTCAAAAGCGTCAAGATCGATGACTTTGTTTCCTCCGATTTGAGTAGATGCGTGAATACTTCCAAACCGATCTTGAGATACCATCCGGATGCCACATATGCCGAAACGGTAAGGTTGCGTGAACGTGATATGGGAAAGGTACAAGGCATGCCTTTGAAAGAGGCTCTTCTCACGTATGGCGAGAGTTTCCGCAACCTCGGGGAGAAGGAGACCGCATTAATAGAAAGAGTATCTGAGGTTTATGATTCTACTCTAAAAAGGGCGGTGTCAAATAACCACAAAAATGTTGTGCTCTGTACTCATGGAGGGGTTATTACAGCATTCACCAATCACTTGTATAAAGACAGACATTATGGTTTGGGAGAGGGACTTACAGCTAATGACCTCAGGGTGCCATTTAACACGTCCATAACAGTCATAGATGTGGAAAAGAACACTGAGTCAGGTACAATTCTAAACTGTGGGGTGACAGAACATTTGGGTGGAGACTTTCGGGTAAGGAATCAGTTGCTACGTTAATAAACGAAATAGAATTGTTATGGTTAAATAAAATACATGAGAATCAAAAGTCTTATCAAGCAAGTCTTTCCGGGTCGAGTGTGTTACTTCTGGAGAAGGAGGCATACTTTTGAAAGTTGTCCTTTCTCTCCAATTCGTACTCGGGGTTCTTGATCTTGGAACTCCACTTTCGTTTGTAGATTCTTTTGCCCCATTTCCAAGCCTCGCATCCCAAGAGATATAAAAGACTGAAAGCAAATGCAAAGCCCCATTCACGACCAATTGGCGCGTGTAAGAACACTTTGTTGTTGATCACTGGGATGTAGACCACTGGGAACACAGATACAAACCCTCCAATCACGGACCAAAACAAGAATTGATTTGCCCAAAGATCTATGGCTGTTTGCTTCCACCATGGATTGTCAGTTTCTTGTCTCATGAGAAACAAAGAATTGTTGGGATGGACACACTCCCAGGCCAATATAAGTGCACACCAAGTCATAATGGCGAAAGAAGTTGATCTGCCCCTGAAGACCAAGTTGCAGACATCAGCATCTGCGCTGACCTCGTTACAACCGAAACCCAAGTCGCCATCGCCCACACCGAAAACCACTAAAACAAATCCAAGCATACAACAGGCAGCCATCCACACACCATATCCCAACATGTCGCAGAGAAGTTCTCGTGTAAATATCTTACGGTTAGGTGGTTGGTTCAAAACGCCATCAATTGCCTGTTCTTGGCCCAAACCCATGGCTGGGAAACAAGACGTCACGACTAAAATCCACAAAACCTCCACAGGGGACAAGGGAAACACCGAAAAACCAGAATCATCCTTGAAAGCCAAGCCCACCATCAAATAAATAGCTTGTGCAACATTCTCAGCTAAAAGCTGCAAGATGAATTTTTGAATGTTTGAAGCCATGCGACGCCCCTCTTCAATGGCATGCAAAATAGAGGAAAAATTATCATCAGTGAGAACAATGTCAGACGCGTCTTTGGCCACATCAGAGCCGTTAAGACCCATGGCAATGCCCACATCCGCCTTCTTCAAAGAAGGAGAGTCATTCACTCCATCTCCAGTCATCGCACAAAACTTGCCACGACGATGTAATGCATCGATCATGCGTACTTTCGTTTGAGGGGCACAGCGAGCTATTACCAAAGGCAACACGGGCAAAGCATCAATTTGCTCGTCCGTCAAGGCATCAAATTCGGTTGCAGTCATACACATTGCCTTCACAACTTCGTCACTGTAGTGGTACAAATTGTGTGGGAGAATGCCAACTTCTTGAGCAATGGCTTTGGCTGTGCTCGGATGGTCACCCGTGACCATGTGTACGTTGATACCTGCCTTGTGACACAATTTCACCGAATGTGCAGTTTCGAGTCTTGGAGGATCATAAATTCCAACTAATCCATGAAAGATAAGGTTTGATTCAATGGCTTCTCTGTCCTCCAAGTCGTCCTTCTCGGGGACAAAATCCCTAGACGCGAATGCCAAAACACGCAATCCTTGCGAAGAGAGGGCATCCATGTTTGCCTCGATCTCGTTGATATGTTCCTCTGTCATCTCGATAAGTTCAGTTGTGTCAGTATTTTCCTCGGGATTTCCAGTCCAGTGTGTACATCTTCTCAAGATTCGCTCTACAGCTCCTTTCGTGAAGATTCTCGTTTTGTCTCCCATTTTGTACACTGATGACATTCTTTTAATGGAAGAATCGAAAGGATATTCTTCAAGGTGTTCGTAGTCTCTTGCGATTTCATCTCTAGCGTAACCAACTCTGCAACAGAACACTTGAATAGCAATTTCCGTGGCGTCTCCGTGTGCCTTCCACACAAATTCTCCAGAGCTTTCATCCTTGGACTGAGAAACGGTGGCAATGTTTGCCAAGGTGGCAACGTTGAGCCAGGATTTGAAGTTATTAGCAAAGGATTGAGTGTCGGAATTTTTAAGCGGCTTGAAGTCGATCTCCTCGTCGGTCTCCTTTATGAAGTAAGGAGAAAATCTCGTGTACGATAAGTCGCCCACGGTTGGGTTGAATGCATCATTGACGTTATCCATTGAGAACGTTCCAACTGAAGGGACCCACACCTTTCTTGCAATCATTTTGCCCTGAGTCAAGGTGCCGGTCTTATCAGAACAAATATCATCTATTCCCCCCAATGCTTCCAACGAGTCTAGTTTACGCACAATCACATTCTTCGTGACCATTACTTGTGCTCCCACAGCCATTGTTATAGTCAACACCACGATCAAAGCGGAGGGAATCATCGACAATGCAACACAAATAGCATAAATTGCAACCTCTTTGTTGACGTGAAATGTTTGGGTAGCCATTACAACGATGGCAAAGACCACGGCAACCCAAAATAAAACAATTGCCAACCACGATAAAACTCTTTGTAAGGGAGTTCCTTCGGTGACACCCAAAAAATTTCCCAAGATATCCTTGAAAGTTCCAAAAAATGCACTGGTGTACTCCTTTGGTGAAGGCTTTCTTCCGTCTGACTTGTCAACTTTCCTGATGAGGCTAGTATCAGAGGTTAAGGACTGGGCAATCTGTCCTATTTCTGTATTTAATCCAGTTGCAACAGCAACGCCACTTCCTCTTCCTTTAGAAACAACAGAAGACGAGAATGCCATGTTCAATCTGTCACCTATAGGAACACTCAGGGAAGGATCATCATAAACCTCGTTTTGATTCTTTGCAATCGGCAACGATTCGCCAGTTAAAAGGGCTTCATCGGTCTCCAAGTTCATTGTGTCAATCAATCTCAAGTCCGCTGGAATTGTGTCACCCACTGTAACGTGGACAATGTCACCGGGAACAACTTCTTCAGTGGGAATAGTCAAGTCGTCACCGTTTCTGGTTACGCGTGCTGTAGACGAAGATAAAGATCTGAGAGAGCCCATAGTTTTTTCTGCCTTCATTTCCTGAACAAAACCAATGGTAATGTTGATACCAACCACGGCAGCGATGACACCACCTGAGATCCAGTCTTTAATAGCAAGAGCTATGATCATGGAGATTATCAAGACCATGATCATCGCGTTAAATGTCTGGTGTGCAAAGATTTTGGTGTAGCTAATCTTGGCACCTTCACCAAGGGTATTCTCACCATACTGTTTTCTTAACTCTTCGACTTGCAAAGACGATAAACCCTCATTGGCATCGGTGTGAAAGTTACTGAGAACACGTGTAGCAGATAATCTGTACGGGAGGAATTCAGTAGTTTTTGTGAGTTCTGTCGAAGATGAGGAAGCGTCTTCGTCATTGCTCGATTTATGAGCTGTCCGTCTTTGAATATCTTCAATTCCCGTTTTATTGGACATCACGGTAAAAAGAGTATTGGCTTATAGAGGGAATAATTGTCATGCGCAACCGAAGTGGTTACTTCGGCCCCTTATATAGTCATCGCTGAAATTTGTTTGAGGTATGGGGTACTTTATGACGCAGTATGCCAAGAGAGGCCAAGAATGCACCACACAAACTTGCATGAGGTCCTAAGCCTTATCTTTGCCGTAAGTCAACTCGTAAAATTCTAGAATGAATCAAGCAATGAAACCCCAAAGGATTTTAGTTCAACTAATATATCAAAAGGTCGTCTTTCTCCGCAAATTCCATCTCCGCTTTCTTTGATTGTCCGGGAAATTTTTGGAGAGGAAAAGGACAAAAGCAATTCTTTCCATTATGTTTTATCTGCTTGGTCCTGTATGCTCACAAGAGCCGTACAAGTGTTATGCATATAATATTTCGAAACTGCATATAATTGGAAGTCCTTCCATCTGTTATCACGATTTATGCAACCGTTGGAGCTTGGCAAAACGTGCCACTATCCGTCTCTTACAGCCTTGCTCTTAATCAGATGACGTTTTTTTTCCAAATATAGCACAATGGATAATCAAATGGCTATTGGAAATAAGCGATCTATTAGTTTATTTCGACAATCATTGGTCTGAAGGGGTGTCTTCGTTCCAAATTCAGGATCAAAGGAGCATATATTGATTTCCCCATAATCCGATAGATAGAGGTCCCCGATGATATAGGATCCGAGTAGATTGGAGGTATGATTCCATGACCATTAACTAATCCTACGTTCGTGTTTGCTCAACAGCTACTACAGCCATTGAAATGGGAACAGGCATCACTTGAGATCAATGATAAAAGAGAACCCTTTGACCAAGGTGGTAACTTTTGATTACCACGTGCTCACCCGTCAACCTAAAGTGAATCTCGTTATCAGTTGGGAAAGAGAACCACACCAATGATCTCCTGACCGCCCACTCTGCAGGAAAGTACTTGGCAGCTTCGCCTTCCAGCGGAACATCATAATTGATCTGGTAATCATCATGTAAGGTCTAATAAAAAATCAAGTTCTCCAGCGCAGTCGGATTTTGTCACTTTTCAGTATATTGTCCCGAATGGACTGCGAGTGTGCCTTTGCAATTACTGATACAACGCCTGGAAGCTCGCGTCCTGTTCTGCCCCGTCCTCACCATAGTCACATGACCAAGAAAAAACCGCGTTCAACAGCGTGTCCTATATGCATGCAACATTGAGTAACGTCGTAGTGCTAAGATCCGCCAGCCGGTAACGCAGAGGACCGTGCCACGTCCGTTAGATTCCATAGCCATGACGGATGACGACATCCTTAATGCGATTAGAGAAAAGCGCTTCGTTACGGCAAAACGCGAGGTTGACTCCAAGATCTCGAAATTTCCTCAAAAGAATTACTATCGTGCTCTCAATGCATTCTATCTTTTGTGCATCGGGTCCGCAAAAGCGGCTTTAGATGAGTGTAATGAGTTGAAAAAAAAAGTACCTAGTGACCCAGCAACATTGGATCTCCTTCATGAGATATACTGCAAACTTGGTAAAAGAAACGAGGCACAATCCGTGTATGAACTGGCCGTTAAAAAATACCCTTCTCGGGATCTCATTTTGATCTGGTATAATAAGTCTGTGCAACGTTTCGATGCTCAAATGATGCACAAATCTGCTGCAGTTTTGAGAAAGACGTTACCACTGAACCGCGGATACCAGCTTCAATCTGCTTTTGCCGATTACATATGGAGTTCAGAAACCAAATCCGAAAAGGAATCTCATCAGCTTTTACACTCGTCTTCGAATACGATGGAAAAACTTATGCCTACGCAGACCAACCAAGAATTATTTCTTTATGCTTCCATACTTTTGAAGAAAAAAGAGTTTAGCCAGGTTGTAAGGCTTTTAGAGGGTGTGGAAAATAGCGAGTTGGAGCTTACTCTTTTGTTCCTTGAGGCGTTAGACAGTTCTGAAAATTGGAAGCAGTTATATCAACAGTCACATGTTTTACTTTTTGAAAAGTCATTTAACGACTATGATACATGGAAGTTTCTCATTAGGGCCGGATATGCTCTAAAGAAACCGTTCAATGAGCTTTCCTCACTTATCAAGTTCGATTCCAGAAACTCTTATGTGGCAAATATGGAATTAGCCAGAGTTTATGGAGGTGACCTCGATAGGGCTGTCGAAATCTACTTCGAAAAGTTCAAGACAAAACCATGTTGTGCCTCAGATCTTGTCTCTTTTGATCTCGCCCATTCATTTACGCAAGAGCTCCGTGCGAAAAAGACTAGACTACTCCAAAATGCGACACTTTCAGACGACGATGTTGCAATTTGTATCAATCTCGAGAAAATTTTGCTGAGATGCGACAATCACCAACTTGACTGGGATGATTTCGCAAGGCATGACAGCCCAAAGCTTAGCGATGTATATCTCGCTTCCATGATACAATCTCTCAGCCAAGAGATTTCCACCACGAAAATAATTGCATACATTATCCGACTTGAGAGGTTTGCTGAAGAAGATCCTGAGAATTTTAACGTCAAGCTTTGGTTGCTCAATCTTTACTCGACTATCAGCGGCTCCAGTATGGGCTTAGAAACTTATGATAGCTTGAAAATCAAGATGATCCAGCATGATGTCATTTCTTACAAGCTTTATCTTGAGCCTTCGATCAAAAATCTCAACCAGCTCACCCAGATATACAGATTCTACTTGACGGGCGAAAATGAGATCACATCCTATTTCGGCGTTGCATTGGAAAAGGGACTTTTCACAAAGCTCGAGGATTTGTATCGATTCGGAAAACGCCTCACAACCTCGATCTCCAAACATTTGTTAGTCTTGCAGATCTCGAAGATGTGTCGAATGCTCAATAATGCTTATTACAGCTATTTCTTAGATCTTATAAGCGACATAAAGGCAGAAGTTTTGAGCGAGAACTTTACGGTCTCTGATAACAGGGATTTTGATACTGATTACAAATTGGGGTTTCAATTTGGGCGTAAGGTACTCTTCACCTCTGAGCTGAAGAAAACGAAGGAGTATGTACAATTGTTTTATCTCAAGGAACTTCTCATCGCAGAAAAACATCCAGTTGAGGTTGAAAAATTGCTCAGATTACTTGAGAGATGGTTGGGCGACTCCAAATACACCAACACGTTGGCATCATCGGAAAAATATTTTTTCAAATTGTTCCTAGTGATTTTCAAGGCTACCAAACCGACTTCAGGGAAAGATACGATGCAACAGATCAATTACTTGACCACAAACTTGGATTTCAAAAATGTCATACAAGAATTCCTTGCGAAAACGTCACCCTTATCAAGTTCGGCAAACAGGATTCTCGTGGACTGTTTGGAATTGGTTAAGGTGATTAATTTGTTACTGACCAATGAAGCACTCAAGGTGCTAAGCCGGAATTTCCAACAAGACATAGTGCGGTATGTTGTGACTAATCCAGAAATGACGCAATTCAAGGAAATCAAGTCGTCCTTAGAGCTCGCGGGTGTTCCCGAGTCATTCGTGAGATCGCAGCTCGAAAGACTCGAAGATGGAATCCGCGCCTCGAAGTTCAAAATGCGATAATGTTTAGATCTTTGTTTTAATCCCGAACACGTTGGCCATATCATTTACCTTAGTAATTCCCGTCTGAAGCAAGTATTTCCTAGTACTAAGCTCTGTTTCTTTAGAGTTCATGCGAAATTCCTGTCGCGCAAATTGGGCCAAGCCAGCACGTTCGTGGTGCTTATAGATTATCCTCATTACAGAGCGATACGTAGAAAGAACATTTTGCCTGAAGAGAAACTCTTCCAAGGATAAAAATTTGTTGCTGTAAAACCGGATGGTTCGTAGTACGTGTATGGCCATCGGGGAAAGCTAGAAATGGTAAAGGAGAAAGGTTCAAAATTGGCGCGCTCTTTCAGATGTTCTGCCAGCAGGATCTTCATCGCGAACCCAGTTACCAAATGCGGAAGTTACACCAAGCAATAAGTACGTCAAGGTTGAGAAATCAAAATAAAGTATACTTCAAAGAATTTATTTAGAAAATGTGACTAGGGGATCATGAATCTACGCAACAATGATCAAAAAGTCAGGACACCGATCTCAGTTTCCATGCTCACTCGGAGCAAAAGCATTAGAAAGAAAATTATGCAAATTCAATCTGAGCTTCTCCAGCCAGCCAGTGAGCCATTCCTTATTATTCTCCCTCGGCCGTGAAAGTTCGCTAAGAAAGTGAAGCCGGCCTATCAAATCGTTTGAGAATTTCCTTCTTTTTGGAGCATGCGTTGGGGCGCAAGACTCGTCCTCAAAGTTGGGTAAATATTTGTCATGACAGCAGTCTTTGCTATCACCAATCGGAGTATCTGAGAACCTGTGGTTCATAGATGACCAATAGCGTTTCTCGTCCACAAATTTGATTTCAACTTCATGTAGTTCGCTTAAAATTTGCTCGTATGCGATGATGCAATCCCAGCATACAAACTCTTGATAGTGGTGGGACATGCTTGACTTCAGGGGCGATTCTATGATTTCAGGATGGTTGAGGGCAGAACTTAGTTCATACAATGGTTTATCGCAAAGAGTACAGTATTTTAGTTTTTCAGCGCCGGGAATTGCGCCGAAGATCGCTTCCAAATCCTCATTTCCTAGCGTTGAAAATTTTGATGTACTGACCTTCCCATCTTCTTCTTTTGGAGCTGACAATGAAGAGAGATGCAGGGTGACATCGGTATTCAGCGTTTCTTCACGGAGCCTCTCTTTGATATTCGCCAATGACATTTTGCGAAATATTGCTTCCTTGGACTGAACCTCAGTCATGTAATCCTCCACTAAGACAATGGGGTCCTGAGACTCGTCGAAGGTCTCATCGAAGGTCTCGTCACCATAATTATAAATGTTACCATCGCCGCTTGTATCCTGTCTATATAGAACTGGCTCGGTATAGATGTGACCCTCGGGGACGTTCTCACTCAAATTGAGACTTAATTGCAATTGGTTTTTTTGTGTGGCCGCTTGATTTTTCTTGGGATTACAGGAGTATGTCAGAGCCGCTCGTTTAAGTCGTTTAGATGCAGCCGGCGGCGGAAATGGCAACGATGTCAATGTCGTATCATCTATGAGATGTAGCTTGGAAGAATGCCTTCGAAGATCTAGCTGTCGAGAGGAGCGTAAGTTGGAGGTGGTTTTGGCTTTTAGTACTTGCGGTCTTTTTTGAGGACTTGACTTTTCTGGATTCTCTTGTTGCGGTAGAAGGCGGCCCTGGCTATTAGCTTTAAAGTTGTGGGGTGGTTGCCATGATGACCGGAGAGCTAGTGGAGGTTTGCTTAAACTGGAGGATGATTCCTCTATTTGCGTAGTCAAAATAGGGGGCTTCATTAACAGCGTTAGCATGGTTAGCTCAAAGAAGGATGAAAATAGGACCCCCACAAAAAAATATCCAAGGTCACGTCTAGGCAAACAACACGTCGTGCGAAGGTCGCTCTCAATTACTAGTACGGATTAGGAAGGAACAACAATGGTCAGGTGTAGGCAGATGCTAGTTCCGCGGATTTAGAAGGGCATCTTCGCGAACCACTCCATGGGCTTTCATAGGGTCTTGGCTAAAGCCTTATTTTCTTTTTTTAATTCTTACTGTAACAAAGTAAATTTTCGAAATTTGGCGGCCCTTATATGGACCTGTGACTTTTGGGATTGGGTTACGTCCTATTGACGTATTCCATACCTAAGAATCACAAACCGCAACGAGTGCCAACATTATACATTGTGGGTCTGCGTTTACAACCCTCTATGATTAGCTAAAATGGATGTTTACTCAGATATTCAAACGTATTGCGAGTATTTCATCGGCATATTTATCTATTTTCTACTCAATAACAAGGACCTAATGTCAAAACATTCCAATAAAAATAGATCATATTTCAGTCGATAATCTTACTTGGTAAAACTCGAACGATTCATGAAGACGCATAACGTTTGGATCAAATAGCATATATACAAGGTTTCTTCGATCCAAAGTGAACGGACCGAGTCACCTCAATGGAATGCAATCTCATGACGATGCGAAATTCGGTCTTGCACCTTCTCCACGGGCCCTGATAAATTCTTCGTACGATATATCCTCGTCCTCTTTCTTGTTTGCCCAGTCAGATATATCTTGAAAAATTTTGTGGGAAATGCGGCTGTCCATTTTCTTTTCGCAAGCCTTGAACTTATATAAAAGCGTCTCGCACAATTCAATGAGCACGCTGATACCTCTGGAATTCTGTCTTCTTTTGAAAGAGACAATAGATTCAAGGTTGGTAATGTTCTCGATAAAGCGAAGCTCAAGAACTGACAACAGGGGCATCAAGTTATGATTCAAAATTGCAGGAATTGAGTTGTTTGTGATGTGCAAGCAATTGTTGAGTGATAGTCTCTCTATCCGTTTTCCACAGCTCATTGCTAGCTGCCAGATTGTGCGGTCAGTAATGTGGCATCCTGCCAACCCAACAGTATGCAAATATGGGTTGTTAGCAGCTAATTTGGACACACTGTGATCAGATATGAGAAAACCTTTTCTCTTTCTTCCAAGATTGACATTTCTGAGCTTACGACATCTTGAGCCGATGGAGTAGACACCATAGTCTGTAATCGCTTCACAAGCTCTAACATCCAAAACCTCTAAGTTTGGACATCTCTCTGCGACCGACACCAATAAAGCGTCATCGAGGACTTTGGAGCCAGTTATAATGAACAGCTTCAAGGAGGGGTGCAATAAGGAGATCGAAGGCTTTAGTCTCGGGCACATGAAGATTTCTAACCACGATAAAGATGAATAGTCGATTGTCTCCGTTAATCTATCAAGTGAAGCTTGCCTCGCATGAAATAACTTGTTAAGAACAACCATCAGAGGCCGAACGTGTGCAAACACCAAAATTTCACTGTTGGCGAATCTGACGAACTGCTTTTCCTTGCTGAAAACTATCTTAGTGCCCATGACTTCCTTTGTGATGCGATTGAACAATTTGTTGACTAGCAAACAGGTATGCAATACATTATGTGTTGGGCTTGTGACAGCAGGGTCATGAAACCCGCCCATCGTTCGTTGAGCCTGCTTGAAGTCACCATCGTGAATGAGCGTGGCATGATTTAAAGAAAGGGGTTTTCTTCGTACCGGCGCTTTGTCCTTCGGAATTACCGTGTTCTGTATGTCCGCGTACTCTATTATCTTATAGACAAGCTCGGGGATATCGAAGATCGACGTTTTTGTTTCTGCCAGCTTTGGTGTAAGGATCTTCTCCTCCGGTAACAAAAGAGGCGGCGGTGTATATGGTGAGGCAAATGAGAAGGGGTTGACCGGAAACGATTTCGTTGGCGTGATGGCACTTTGAACGGAATTGGTGGTAGAATCGCAATCTGAAAGCTCAGGCAAAGACTCAGCATCCGAGGAATCGAATGAAAAGGTAAATTTGTGGTCAATTGTCCTCACAGAATTGCACAATTCATCAGCTTTTTGTTTCATCAGGCTTCTTGAGTGGAAGTAAGATCTTCTTCGTGGGGTTGAGGATAATGCTGTAACAGAAGGGGGGAAAGCATCCCTGACCGATTTGGCCCTCTTAATGCCTCTGGATGGTTCAATGGAGAAGTAGTCGTTGTAGTTGACCCGAGTCTCGTTACGTGTCGGACAATCTCCTTGATTGGAAACATCGTCGTGTTCATTTGAGTTCGTATGCATGATACCCTTATGCTTAGATTATAAAAATAGCCAAGAGCGAAAAAAAATGAAACGAATTGGTAATCTTGCTCACAGTTTCATTCAGATAAATAAGACTCGAAAGTAAATGCAAAGAAAGGAATAGGTAAATGAGCGGCAGCCTCTGGTATGGACGGAAACCCGAGGACAGAAGGCTATGGAATCTATTAATCTGATAACAGAAGGTAATGATGCAAGTAAGATTGTGTAAACCTGGCGGCCTTAGGATTTGACTGGAGGAAGCGAAATATCTACCTGACCTCAAGGTGCCGAGAGCAGAAGGGTAACAAAAGAAAAGCCTTGTTTGAGTCAAGACATGCTCAACCGCTTGTATAAAAGGACGTAAAGGCAGAGTTGCCAGCAAGACCCGGCCGACAGGAAAATGCCAGAATGGGAAATTACAGCCAGCCACTATCATTTTTCTGACTAGAAAGCTATTTGGCAGGTGAGAGTGAAACGCGTTTCCGGCATATAGGCTTAGGTGGACTGCGTTTCGCAACTCGTACCTTTTTTCGCCTGAAGTATCATGCAAGCCAGCCACCTGAGCAAAATCTGGCAGCGTCGCGCCTCAAATACGACGTCTGGAGCGCTCATCGTCTGGGACAACCCTAAAAATGCCGCACGTAGACTGCACTAGCGCTGGCTTGGGTAAGTCTGCCATTTTTCGATGAAACTGTCTTATCGAGTTGAAGACCTGGAGAGAGATGTCGCTGGGTAAATTGGATGGAGGATATGTGGTCCAATCACATTAAAGTGATGGTTCGGTGTCATGGGAGTTTGCGGTGCACAATTTATCAAGCTTTGTATCACTTCTCTACACAATACCCTTTTTGAAAGCTGTCTCAGGTACAACAGAACTCAATAAGGGTATGTAGATAACTAAGGGTTGCGAAAACGAGCTCTGTACTATGTGTGCTTTCGCGATGGGCCCAATTATGGCATGCAAAAGGAGACAACACCAGTACATCCCTAAGGGAGCAAGTGATACGCAATCTCTTTGTTTTTTTGTACAGTTATCGAGTAGTGGCGTCTACTCAGGGGGTAATAGCTACTCTCAAAGATGACGACTCGGCCCAAAACAAGCTAAACTTTGCAACCCATTTATAAAAAGACCTGTACATCTCTGTGCTGGGTAACATCGTAGAGATCGATGTGGAATCGCGACCGGGGGGCTGATCATATCACGCGGGAATCCTTTAGCAATGGCTGCAAAAAAATTCGCACGGGTGCAAAATATTGTGAATAGCGCTCTTAACGGCTCGATGAACAGTACAAGAAACTAGAGCTTTCTTTCCGGGGATAAGTCATTGGTCTTCGACCAAAATTTACCAACAGGTGTGGAACGAACACGTTACCATAAAAATGGCATGTTGGAGAAGGTAAAAAGTGAAATTTATTCTCACAAACTTGTCTGTCCGTATATAATGGAAACCGATCACACCGATTTCAATAAGCAAAGTCAATTTTATGAATGTGTCTGAGCCATCAATGAAAGGGATCACGACTTCGGGTTTGAATACTTCAGACCTCGGAACTTTGTGCTCTTCCTACAGAGAGTGGTGGGTCTGTTTTGAGATACGGGTATACGTTTATTGCAAACAAATTCGCTTACACTCAGAAATAGACCTTAGAAGCTTGAAAAAAAACATTCTAATTGAATGCCGATGAAACGAAAGTTCCAAACAAAGTGTTGTGGTGCGCAATGACTCCAAGGGCCTTGACTCGAGCTCTACAATTGCACAATATGTGTCTAATCTGGTCCCAAATTTCTAAACATAGGATATGTTGTCAAAAAATGTATCATTCAAAAGAAAGCTATATACTTTCTTGCTCTCTCACTTGAGATAGGAGAAGGGAGAAGGGAGAAGAGGTGAGCACATATATCTTTCTCAGTTGATGTTTTTCTGTTCTCAACCACTCCTCTCTTTCGAATTTTCGACACCACATGTTTTTTAAACTCAAAGTCTTAGACTTCTCCAGCTGATCTTTAGAAGCGCATGCCGTACTTCCCCATATTTATTTCAATTGATAGCGGCATATCTCAAGCTCAAGTTCGGCTTCGGTACCAAAAATGGACAAAGTCCAGAACAGCAACCAAAGCCCTAAATGCATTTAATTCCTCTACTGAAAACATAGAAAAGACATGCAAGAAACATGGAGCCGGCCACCTTCTCTCTTTGATCCACTCTTCTCATTTTTTTAAGCTCTCTCTTGGTGTCTCTAGAAACTCCACCAAGGCCATGAAGAAAGTGAAATCGATAAAACATGCGAGAAAAAGAATATTTGCTTTGGTTAGGGTGCCAGAAAAACGGCCAATACTCTCTCTTCCTTCTACTAGAAATGACTTTAAGGTCACCTTTGTTGAGCATTCTCCCATACCAGCCAAGATTGTAACAAAGGTGCAAATTATTCCTAGCATGGAGGTTTTACAAAGGATGCCACCAGTAGAAAACCCTGAGCTCTGAAGAAAAATGTCTGGGCCTTCGCAAACGCCGAAAAAGGTCAATACTTCTAAGTGGCAGGTCCAGGGCAAAAAATGTAGAAATAGTTGGGTTAAGAATTCCGGAAATTAACAAAGACTGAGGAGGAAGCAACAAAGAGGGTGTCTTTGACACTAGTCCATGGTCTCTCCTTCTCTATGAATTTTGCCACGGAGCCTCAGAGAGCACCAGGACACCTTGGGAAAGCAATACAAGGTCTTGGAAGAGCTCGAAGACGATGGCCTCCAAGTTCCCCAATTTAAGCAAAGAAATATCTCTAAAACAACTTCTGAAAGTATCACTGATATCCCGCCTATCTCTGTCCCCACTCCTGTTTTGATTTCGAAGTTTATCGAGAATCCGCCCACCATCACTCGTTCGCCAATTAAGATCCCAGAAATCCTGTGGAACTCGACCCATATTTTGGCTCAGGGGAAGAAATGGTTTTTGGCCCCTTAACCAGTGAAACTTACCCACATTATAAATGATGATCATAATATCCCCTACCTAATTAAAAACCGGAGACTGCAGAGTGCGAGGACTCCGACTCAGTCATTCAAAAAATTGCCAATATCCTAATAGGGATACGGTTGAAGCTATCAGAAAAGCCTCTTCGCAACCTCGATCTTTTTTTCCCACTACTCCAAACACTCAAAACAATGAGTGGAAGCCAGTGCAAAAGACCCGCAGTCTCAGTCTAACGTCGACCGCATGGATAGCGGGACTGAAAAACGAGAATATGATAAAATTCAAAACGAAACAAACCACAAAAACAAGAAAAAGCTACAAATTTCAAATGGGGATGCAGCTTGCTAGCACGTAACTTGCTCATTTATAGCTACATAGTAATGAAATCGCAACGAATGTGTGGTTGTAATCATACATAACAAGACGGCATGATAAAAGAAAGTCACACTGGACTACTGCACTCATTTGTCTCCAATTGGCTTGAACGAGTTGATTGAATTTTCACTACTGTTCGGAACATGACACTTCGATTGCAAGTACAAAGTTGGAATAAAGACCATGAAGTGGTATTGGCCACAGTATTGAATGAGTTGTAGAAGTCTCATTATCCTGCTAATTCCGCAAATTTAGAAATTAAGACGCATGTTAGTGTACTGATAAGCCTGATTAGGAAACCTGCTTGGAAGACTTTGAACCTCCTTGTCCGAGGCGATCATAGTGCGGTCAACTACAAGAGCAAACTTAGTTTAGGGGACACACATTAGCATATTGTCGAGGACGTTTCCTCCAAACTCCGTCTTAACGTGGTAGTGCTGTCATATTTAAGAATTCACAATATGAGGGGAGAGTGACCACACATCGTTAGAACAATGGTCAGAGGAGAGGAAGAAGAATTAGATTTATGAAAGCTCATAGGATAGTAGGCTTTCAGAATTATACTCCAGAGGAAGAGTTTTTTTCTTGATGGCTTTCTTTTAAAAATAGTCTTGCTTCTCTAACAAGTCATTCTTTGTCGGCCCTGAGACGAGATACGCTGGATGTTGAAAGATTGAGGACTACTGTTTCAGGGTGGTTTCAAAAATAGATGATATGGCGATCTCTTCGCTTCGACATTATATATACCAAGAGTTAACTTCTTTGTGTAAGCATTCCAAACTTTCGAACAGCGAAGTTCAGTCTAAGTAATTCGATGAGTCTTACCTTGCTAAGCTTTTTCCTCCAATCTCAAGTATGGGCGAAAGTTCTTTCTGAGAAGAAACTATTGCCCATATAACCACAGCAAATCACCCCTTTATCTTCAACACAGGCTGGTGCAGTAATTCGTCGATGGTTACGAACTCTGGTAATACACGTAACTTGGGCCCTAAATCTAAATCTACGTCTTAATACGGAAAAAGAATGGCTCTTGATATCATTTTATTATCGTGCGTTTTTTCCCATAACCTTCCTTCAAATATATTCGAAAGGGAATAAATTCATTTCGAATTCACGTATTCTTCAGGCAGCCCCGTCTTGAGGTGGTCGCCTTCAGTGCGGCGCGCGCCCCAACGTGTAGATCTCAGCAAAAGGTTGTCAGATATAAATGAAAAAAAGCAATGCTATTCAGGGTGCAAGGTGACGAATTCGATGTGGCATGAGATATGTTACGGAGGAAGCCATTCTTGTGTCGGGTAGCTGATCTGATTATAAAATCTTAATTGCATTAAGGTAATCACTCTGTTTTATAGTATACTACAGCGCCTTTTATGCTTGCTGTATCTCGATTGGATCGTCGCATCACATGACCTGGCTTCTCGCAATTGTTGGTTTTCATGAGACGGGGGGGAATAGTCAACTCAAAGCAGTCCAGCATTCCCGCTTACTCGTGACAATTGCACCAGCTCACTATTTGAAGCGAATATCGTCCTGCCTCCTATAGAAACAAAGAAAGAACTACACAAGCTCTCCCTTGTCTTTGTTCGTTTTTATCTCTGGCTGTCCCTCTTCACCACGGCGTCGACTTTGTATACAGAAAACCCCCCTTCCTGGACACATCCACGACAAAACTGATTCTTTTCTCTCAAAATCATCATGCCAAAGCAGAAATACAACAGTAAGCTGACATCCCTCTTCGAAATTCGCTTGAAGAATATCGACCATGATGTTATTGTTTTAAAAGGATCTGAGCACAATGCTGCTTCTGCGTTCATCAGTGGAAAGATAGTTCTCTCGGTCACGGAACCTATTACAGTGAAAAAGGTAACTTTGAAATTGTATGGCACCCTTCGGCTTCGCTGGCCTGACGTCCTGCGTCCTCCCGCCAATAGGCCCTCCAAATTTGAAAAAAGGGTCTATGAGTATTCTTGGGACAGCAACGAGTTTGCCAAATACTTGAGCAACATGTACAGCAATTCATCTACTGGTGGAACCCCGCACGCTTCAGGAGACAAATCGCAGTCTTCCAACGTCCCTAAACATGGAACTCCCCTCTCTATGTCGAAGGCACATTCTTTGAAGGGCTCCACCACATCACTCAAAAATTTGGGAATGTCTTTGAGGTCAATGTCATCCACGTCATTATCGCATCTCTCCAATGCTCCTTCCCACGTATCACATAGCTCCTCATCTTCTAACATTGCTGGAAAGGGCACCCATATTTTGGTTCTGGGTAACTACGAGATTCCTTTTCAAGCTATATTACCTGGCGACATGCCTGAGTCTGTTGAAGGCTTACCGGGAGCCAACGTCGTGTACAAGTTGGAGGCTCAAATTGAAAGAGGTAAGTTCCATAATACCATGATTACGAAAAAGCATACTCGCGTTGTGCGCACAATGACCACGGATTCAGCCGAACTTTCAGAGACAATGGCTGTCGACAATACTTGGCCCAAAAAGGTAGAGTACTCATTGAGTGTCCCATCCAAAGCCATCGCAATTGGTTCCGGCACTCCAATCAGTATGATGCTTGTCCCGCTTTTGAAAGGGTTACAACTCGGTGAAATAAGAATGACCTTGGTAGAGATGTACTCCTTTGTGAGCTACGTTCCCCCGCCGCACACCTCTGAACGTGTAGTGTGCGAGAAAGTGATTCCAGCACCCAAAGAGGATGATCCAAACTTTCAGATGGATAAATGGGAAATCACGTCGTTCTTGAAGATTCCACCTAATTTGTCTAAGTGCACCCAAGATTGTGACATACAATCCCATTTGAAGGTGCGTCATAAATTGAAATTTGTGATTGGATTGAAGAACCCAGATGGCCATACTTCGGAGTTGCGTGCCTCTCTCCCCGTTCAGCTCTTCATTTCGCCCTTTGTGGGCATTCGGGCAAGGACTGAGGATGACGAGGATGAACTCGCACAGGGACCGCCTGAAGAGGAGTTTCTTTTCAACTCGGATCCAAATGGCGTCTCGCAATCTAGCCTTGACGAATTAGACACAGATTCTGCTGTTGACTCTGGTGCTTTGAGGTCTAATCCACATTCTGCCTCTTCATTCACTGGGCTTGTGGCGCCACCTATCTACGAGCAACATGTTTATGATCGGCTTTGGACAGATGTGTCACCAATGGAATCGCCCTTAAGCTCTGGTGCTCAAACCCCAAGATCTCTCTATAATCGCCCTGCTACCGGAGACATGCTGCAGTTCTCCATGTCGGCCATTGATACAGCCAAGTTGTCAGAGAATTTGAGGCAATTAAGTATCCAAAGGCAATTACAGGAGGGCATGGAGGGAAGTCGCGGGGGTACCCCTGGAAGAGCCACATTTAACTTGGATGGTGACACTGAGTCTGGAGATTACTTTACGAGAGGAAGGCCAATACTCAATCACTCTGGAAGTTCACTACAAGTGAGCCAGAATGGAAGTCATGGCGGGTTACTATCTCCGGCTGGTTTTTCTCCTGTACATTTGTCACGAGCAAATTCGGACACTAACCTCAAGGAGAGTACCTTGTCCAAGGTTCCCTCTTATGGTGAAGCAATGAAGAGCGGTGTAGAGGACACACTTTCGCCAAAGTATATGCCTCCGATGCCAGGATCGCTGATTGATTTGGCTGAAGTAAATCGCCGTTTCGAAGAGAATACAACAAAAAACCATGGCTCATCGAGTCCAAGCCACTTGAGTTCTTCGAGGAATCGACTGTTCTTATCGAGAGCATCTTCGCACAATTCGAGAGGTCCTTCGCGCACCTCGTCAAACGAGTCCTCGCCTTCGAACTCCAGAAATGTCTCTTTAAGTAACTTAACTGCGTTGGCAGGAGACAATGTGGGAAGAACTTCCTCCCAGAGACTGGCAAGGGCTACATTCTCTATGGCACCTTAGCTTTTTGGTGGGGTTTCTCGCTTGTCTCGCTGCCAGCCGGCTGTCAGTCAAAAATTCTAATTATTCAAAAGAACACAGGTAGAATCCATTCGAGTACTTGGTTATGATCTGCTAACCGGAAGAATAATTTCCACCCTTTCGCTAGAGTTCACATCGACAGTATGTGCAGGATGTAGATACTTCTCGCACTTCAAAATTTTTATTCTATCCTCACTCTATATACCCATCAACGATGTCCATTGTCTTACCAGCCCTCCTGGGCCCCAAAACACCGGCATTTGAGTCTGTAAAGTCATACACCGAGCCTGTTCGTCGTCCAATTGAACCCGTTGGAAGATTCTTTTTGGCTCATGCTACCAGAACTTTGAGAGGTCACACTTGGTCGGAATTCGAGAAGTTGGAGGCTGAGAAAAACGTAAAGACCATCGAGGAGGATGAGGATGCAGACTTGGGTGACGAGGAGCAATCCGCCGAGTTGTTGGCACATGACCCTAGAGAGTGGAAGGATGCTGATTTGTACGCTGTTTTGGGGTTGTCCCATTTGAGATGGAGAGCCACCGAGGACCAGATTAGAAGAGCGCACAGAAAGCAAGTCTTGAAGCACCACCCTGATAAGAAATCTGCATCCGGAGGCTTGGAGCAAGACGACTTTTTCAAGATCATTCAAAAGGCTTTTGAGATCATGTTGGATCCTACTAAGAGACAACAGTTCGACTCTGTTGACGAGAATGCTACTGTCAAGCCTCCTTCTGCTAAGGGCACTTACGACTTTTACGAAGCTTGGAGCCCTGTATTCGAAACCAATGCTCATTTCTCGAAGAAGCAGCCAGTTCCTTTGTTGGGTAATGCCGACTCTACTAAGGAGGAAGTAGATGCTTTCTACAAGTTCTGGGGCAGCTTTGACTCCTGGAAGACGTTTGAGTTCAAGGATGAGGATGTTCCCGACGACACTGCCAACAGAGATCACAAGCGTTACATAGAGCGTAAGAACATCTCGAACAGGAAGAAGATGAAGCAGGAGGACAACAAATCCATCATTGAGTTTGTGTCGCGTGCCCAGTCTGAAGACCCTAGGCTCAAGGCTTTCAAGGATGCTGCCAAGAAGGAGAAGGAGAGATTGAAGTGGGAGAAGGAGGCTGGGGCCAGAGCGGAGGCTGAGAAAAAGGCTGCGGAAGAAGCTGCAAAGAAACAGGCCGAGGAGGATGCCGTCAAGCTTAAGGCCGATTCCAAGAAGGCTAAAGAGGCTGCTAAGTCTGCAAAAAAGAAGAACAAGAGAGCTGTCAGAGGTGCTGCGAAAGAAAAGGCCTACTTTGGCGATGAAGCGAACGCTGCTAAGATTGATGGAGATCTTGAATTGCTTCTCGAGAGTATCAACGACGTCCAATTAGCCGATCTTGCTGATAAGGTTGGAGGTGAACCGGCTGACGTGAAGTCTGCGATTGCAGATGTTTTCGGTGAGTTACAGGCTGCGGGCACTATCCAGGCAGCTCATGTGAAGTACTTTTCTTAGTATGCTTTAATTTCGTAAATAGACTACGTGTTTCACAAACATGCAGATGTATGTTCTTTTCATCGATCGTACTTAAGGCAATATACCGAGGACAAAACAATACATACGGAATTGACGGCCCTGGTCGATGTTTTTAACTCTCATGGGAGGAGTGCCTTTATCTTTTCTTTTATATGAAAACTACAACCCCCTAAAAGAAAAAAAAAGTTGAGTATTCGCCCTAAAGCTCCAGGGGGCTAGCCCTATTCCACCAAGAGAACAGTTAAGCTCTATTTCCGGTCAACTGTTTTTTTAAAATTTCAAGTGGAGAAATATAGGAATGTGCTGTCCAGTAAAGTAATTACTCTACCCCGCGATTAGCCAGCGGGTGCTCAATAGCATCGGCGTCTGGGATATCAATCTTGTGCTTGAGAGGATTGGCAGCGTTGTGGTAATGGGCCTTTCTCATTTCCTCAAACTTTTTGTGTCTTTCCTCGGCCAGTAAGGGAGTAGCTTCTTCGTCATTCTGCTCTTCAAGGTCATCATTCTCGTCTTTCAACACTTCGCCACCGTTCAAAGATTGAGTAGGTACGACTCGCGAATCATATTCGCCTTCCCCAAGCAGGAACTCTGGGATCTCTCCCAGTCCTACTTCTTCATCTCCATCATCCCTATAGTATTCACCTTCTGGATCAAATCCGCCCTCATAAGGGGTTTTGGGCTCATCAATCTTCATAGTCGCTGCTTTCTCCTGCTCCGTCTTATATAAATTGAGTTCGTCCCACTTCAAATGTTCGGGCAAATTCCTATTCTCGCTGGTATCCTTGCTTTTTGCTTCTGCGATTTTTGCACGAATCTGCTCGCCGTGGTTCGATTCCTTGGCTAGCTGTGCATTCAACCGAGTATTACGAATCACCTCTTGACGATCGAACTCCTCCTCGCCATTCTGCTCATCGGATTTGGCTTCCTTATTTCTTAAAATACCACGTGGTTCCATTTCTGTGCGTCAATACAGATGGTTCTAGTTTCCCTTGCACTTGAAAAGGGGTTGTAGAAATGTTCTCAGACATGGTTGAAGTAATGCGGGGGGGTGGGGGACACTCGCCATGAGATACCCGTGCACCAAATCTCGCGACAAGCTCAGGCAAGCTATGATCGCTGAATCCGAAATCACATGACTGGTGCCGCTCTGTTTTGATAAATATCAAGACTGCAAAGATGCAATCCAGATCAAACAGAGAAAATTTTGTTCAAATAAAGTTTTATTTTGCGTCACCGATTTCGTACGCTTCTCTCTCCTGCTTTGAAAACGCGCGGTCGTGTCTTTCACAGATACCAACGGATCTGTAGCCATTTTTGTCTCAAGCTAAGCTTTGACGTTCTCCGCCACCAATAGTCCCTTTCATACAACTCGAAAGGGAAACCAGCTATCTGCCCAGAAATATAATAGGCAATCATGGGACAAGTTCTCAGCTTCACTAGTATTTTCTCCAAACTTTGGGGCGTGCAAAAAGAAATTCGGATTCTTATTTTGGGATTGGATGGTGCTGGCAAAACCACCATTCTTTACCGGTTGCAAATGGGTGAAGTAGTCACAACCAAACCAACGATCGGGTTTAATGTTGAGACCTTGCAGTATAAAAACCTAACTTTGAATATTTGGGATTTGGGGGGACAGACATCCATTCGTCCATATTGGAGGTGTTACTATACCAATACTGCCGCAGTCATTTTCGTTGTGGATTCCACAGACAAGGACCGCATTGATGTTGCCACGAAAGAGCTTCATATGATGCTCAAGGAAGAAGAGTTACTAGATAGTGCTCTCTTGGTATTCGCCAATAAGCAGGATCAACCGGGTGCCTTGACAGCTGCTGAGGTATCGCAGGCGCTCAACTTGACTGATTTGAAGGATCGCAGCTGGAGCATTGTTGCCTCGAGCGCAATCAAGGGGGAGGGGTTGACGGAGGGTTTGGACTGGTTGATGGATGTAATCAAGGATGAGCAATTGTGATCGATTCTAACTTTGCTTGGCAATGATGCGCGCACAATCAAAAACGATTCTATGACCTAGACGGTGTCCATCCATCAATGAACATTCATGACCACTGCCTGCCAGTCGGACAGCAAGACGCTCTAGCACTACCCTGGCCATACACCACTCGCAAGAGAACCTAACTTGAGTGTAGTGCATTCTAATTTCGTGTCTGACCTATTCTCATCTGAAGGTCTTGACTTTTGTAAATGCGTTTTGTACCTTGAACAACTCTGGCTGTATATGTAAGTGGCAGAGGACAATCCCTCTATTGCTCAACAATTGAAATGGTGCACAGCAACGAAGATCTTGGAAGTGCAATAGACTGAATGTTTCTGGGACAATATCGACAGCTTCGATTGTTAGCGTCGAATCATCTCATACTAATTTTGTGTACAATCGCTGATAACAATTAAAGATGCCTGTGGCTCCTTGCGACTTTATCAAATGCTTATAGGAAATTGAAAAGATACATATTTAATTGTCATTTCCGAAGAAATGGTGGTATCGAGGCAAGTCATTCCCTTACCTGACTCACAAAAAAAAATACACAACAAGTAGATAATTACTCCTCACCCCTTTCGCGTACACGTTGCAAAATAGTCTTTATCATCTCGTTCCCAATAGCGTTTGCTTCTGGAATCATCGGGCTGAAAAATTCTTGAGCTTGGACGAAGGACTTCTCATACAATCTGTAGTCACCTCTAGCTATTATTTCTGCCCAGCGACGAGCAGCAAATGTGAATTCCAAGTCGTCATGGCGAAATGCAGTGTTGTGGATGGCAAACTCAACACATTGATCTAGGAGTTTTGGAGTACGGAAGAGGTACTCTGTGACACCCAAAAAGATACGGAAAAGTGGAGTCGAACAAATCATATGATCATATGGTATTATCCCCAATTTGTGCCAGCTATCCACAATCGCCAAAAGAGAAATGTGTGAGTTTGGCTGAAACACATACGTAGGGGGTGTTTTGCTCAAAGAAAACTTTTCTAAGATCGCATCGTTTAGCAAGAGAGATTCGTGTCCAGGATTGTGCTTGAATACAAAATCACGGGCAGTGTATATCCGGTTCTTGAACTCTTCTTCCTTTCCTTCTATCATCAATGTAAAGAGCTCCATAGCAGATTGTGCATATTGTAAAATCTGGCCGTGGGCTGAGGGATTCGTGATGGCCAAGCCGGCATATACATGCCACTTGTTCGAAAAAATTCGAAGCGAAATGTTTATTTTTGCATTCTCAATTCCACCTACCCACTTAGGTGTCTCCCACGGATATTGATTGAGGTTCATCCACGCTGTTCCCATGGACAAGAAAGCAGCGTGTGTGACCGCCTGAGTGTCCGCGGTGATTTTGTCGTGCTCGGATGCCGAGAGCTCAACGACCTTCGACTTTAGGCAGGAAACAACAGACTTGACGAAATCAAAGTTGCCGGGCTTTGATCTGTGATTAATGAGTACCAAGGGTTGGCCTGTGCTGTCAACTTTCGGCCCATGGAGAGAGTGTAATGAGATTATATCCACATCCTCAGGAACATAAGTCTCAAAAGCCTCGATCTCGGGGTTTTTGCAGGACGTCTGTCCTCCTACAATCGCTCCAACTTTGGTTGAAGGACCGTAAGCCTTCACGATTGCCCTGATGTTCTCTGCCTCTACGCTGTAGATAATGTAATCGGCGACCCTGGAGACGTGGTGACCGGAGGGTAACACTTGGAACGCGTGATTGTGAAATTTTCTGGAAGTTGTTTCAAATTTGTCTTCCCTGTCTGATCCAACAACCGACCACCCTGCTTTCGAGAACCTATCCGCATACATAGTACCCATGTCCCCGAGTCCGATAATTCCAATCGTCTTCGACTTTTGCCAATCTTCCAACATTATGAATCAGTTTAATGGATTGCGAATATAAGGTGGCTTTTAATTGAGCTTTAAGGAGTCTAGATCCATGTGACAGAACTATGTGTCACGATTATGCTGTTAGCCTCGAGCGTTTTACTCCAGCCATGGTGTTAGGCCGGTATTACAGGGATGCACGGATGTTTTTTGTGTTTTACGCCTCTAGTGTCTCCCCTTTCTTACTCTATAAAAATGATATTCTAACGTCACTACTTTCTGAATGTTTCGATTTGCCCTAAAACTTCTTCGAGCTGTTTTGTGATGTCTCATTTTTCGGGAACGTTCGGTCTGACTGCTTTTCCTAACTGGCCTCCACGCACCTAGAATACCACTGATGCGCGCTAGACACGCCCTTTCGGTAACTCGAAAAAGCACCAGTTTCTCCTCTCCTAAGTTTCGAGCAGGTGCCCTCAGAACGGGTCGTCTCCAATTCTTCTTGCGTTGAGTTCACATCTTGAGTTCCGCTGGTTATACTTTCAACTTCTTTATTTTGTTTCAGATTCATTTGCTACATGTCGCGTGTCTTTGGCGCTCCGGGCAAAGCCTTGGTAGCTGGAGGATACTTAGTTCTTGACCCTGAATACGATTCATATGTCACTGCTCTTTCTAGCAGAATGCATGCCCGTATTGAGTCAGAGCCGCTTTTGATTGGCCATTCTAAAATCATTGTGGACTCTCCTCAGTTTGGTGGAACATGGACATACAAAGTTAGCCATAACGATGGCTATTGCGAAATAGAGACAGAAATTGGTGGCAAGAACCCTTTCTTGGAAGAAACTATTAAAGTTGTTCTTGCGTATGTGATGCCCGGAAACTTATTCAATTATCGCATTACCCTTTTTTCTGACCCCGGTTTCCACACCCAAGATATGACTGAGAAGAGACTGTCGAAGAATCACAACAAACTGTTCCTTTATCATGAAAAGCCAATTGAAAAGGTAGCTAAAACAGGAATGGGACTGTCTGCTGGGCTTGTTTCCGTTGTTCTGTCGGCTTTATTAGCCACATTTCTCAATACACCCGCATCTGATATCATTGACGTAATTCACAACGTTTCACAAATTGCGCACTGTGGTGCCCAAGGAAAAATAGGATCTGGCTTTGATGTGGCAGCTGCGGTCTACGGCTCAATCATATACAGAAGGTTTCTGCCAAGTGTTATTGCTGGGCTACTCGACCAGAACGTATCAAGTGAATATTGCGCATCAATCCGCGAGGTCGTGGATGCAAAATGGGAGTTTATTCACGGGCGCTGTTATCTTCCCCCAGGCGTTCGCCTAATTATGGGTGATGTCAAGGGAGGCTCCGAGACACCCAGGCTCGTCTCACAGGTGTTAGAGTGGAGAAGAAATGACAGAAATAGTGATGAAGTTTACACCGCTTTGAACCTCGCAAATGTTGGATTTATGGAAGAGTTGCGGAGACTTAACGCATATTACAAGGAACGTCCGAAGGAATACCAGAAAGAGTTAGAAGCTGGCACGCTAGTCAAGCCACTTTCGAACCGCATTGCTGCGATTAGAGCTGGTCTACAATTACTTACTTCGAGATCAGGAGCCAAAATTGAGCCGCCCGAGCAAACTGACCTACTTAACAAGTGTGAAGAGCTCCCGGGATGTCTAGGAGGTGTTGTTCCTGGTGCCGGAGGCTATGATGCTATCTGTTTATTTGTGGACGCGTCTCAGGTCGAGAACTTTAAAAATACAAGTGCCGCAAGCAGAGACTTTGCAGGTGTCACGTGGTTGGAATTGAGCGAAGAGTCCGAGGGTATTGTGGAAGAGAATGCCGAGGACTACGAAGATTTGTGAGCGGCACAAAGTCATACGCAAGTCAGAAAGCAAAGAATTCAAATTGACAAAGCTTATAGATGTACGCAAACTGCAAAACGACGAAAAGGATAACCCGTTTCTCTGTTGTTTTCTTCCGGCGTCACAGTGAAATCTGATTGACTTTCTCGAAATCATATCACTTGTTACCTACGCAGCGATTATCTTGATGGTTGTAAGATTCGACAATCACCTATTTCAATTGTTAATGTGTGATGATCTTTCTGCTTTACCCTAAAAAAACGCACAAAAAAGTGGTTTAAGCAGCAGAAATCGCCGATATCTAGTCGGTGGCATGAAATGTGAAAAACACTCTTCTGTTGAAGTTGGGGTATCGTGTAAACAATTACCGAATACTTGCAAGCAACATACAGCACCATGAATCCAATACGGGTATACAGGCAACGGATGGCAAAGATTTAACTAGCTTACAAACAGTTTCAAACTGAGTTCGCGTATTGGAGTGACTTCTCAAAGTTTTTCTTACAAAAATCTCCACGAAATTAACTGTTAATATCAAAGTGGAGCGACCGAAGGAAGCAATAATTTTCTTAAGCGTGCTTGAAATTTTCGGGGAAGCAAGAATGAGCACTTTGTACCCTGGTATATACGTCGAGTTATGGTGCCAAGTTATCTTTCTTCAGGTGAGAGGAAATCAAAAAATGGGTAGCCTCTTGCACCTGCCTTGGTCCTTTGCAATTTGTGGCGTTTCTTTAACGAGTGAGACAAGTATAGTTTGTATGTACCGGAGGAAGAATCAAAATTTTCAGTAACAACTACTTTCTGCCCAAGAGGTTTTTGAAATTTCAGGGATGCGCCATTGTGGAAGTCTAAGAAATGTCCTCTCGCTGCCAAAGCCAGCTCCTTGTCAGGTTTCGCACTCGATCTATTTATACAACGGTTCTCAACACTGTCACCTAACTTACCCCACCAAGCGATTGCGACAAGTTTTAAGTCTTAGCCTACTAACTAAATCATATTTTTCGAGAGACTGCGTCCTTGAATGCAAATATTATAGAACTCTTGGAAAGACTCATTCCAAAGCGCACGCATAGGCCATTTCAGCTCGCTTTCCAAGTGTGAACCGTCTCCAAAAACACCACTTACACTCAGGGTCCTAGTAAACTTCAACCTGCAAGAGTTCTCGAGTCCGATCAAGCTAACCTCAGATCCTACCGGGATGAACCACTACAACTCCGATACAAAAGGCTCATTGCAGAACTCACAAGAAATGAAACAGTTCCGACAAGCGCATGAAATCTCGGCAAGGGCATCCAAGTTTCAAGAACAGCACAAAAAAGATTGGATCCATGGCATTCCAAATGTGCGCTCCCTTATAACATATTCGTCCGTGCCCACCTCGGAGAATAATTCGAGGAACGAATCCTATTTGGCCCCCGATTTGACCATGGCGGATGTCAGTGCGTGGGAGTCCACGAGACATTCTTCCTTGGATACCACAAACAATCCCGATGCTCCACCTCGGTCAAAAGAAGACTGCTCGATTCTTCAAAGTGACGACTTCGAGTCTCCATTCTCTGGTCTACTACATGTGCCGTCATTCTCCTTTACACGTCCAGACAATGTAAAGCCACAAATAGATATCAGCCAGTATCTTTTGCAAACTCATTTTGAGGTAGGGGAAATCACCTACTTCTTTGGGGGTCTTCAGACAGAGTCTTCGCAAGCTTTAAAACATTTGGGCATACCCCGCTCCACGGATCCATCACTTATTTCTGTGCACTTTCCTTGTGATATGCCGCCATTTGTCAACAAGGATGTGCTCATGTCACCCTTTTTTGTGTGCAATCCGTGTTTTTTCGTCTTCAATCCAACAAGAAGTACTGTGCATGATTTCTCTAACTCATGCTTTGAAGAATTTGAGCCCGGCCATTTTTGTGATATGAAAGGGACGCAGATCTCAGAGTATCAAGTTTTTTTCTGCGGTGGATTCAAGATCAACGTAGACAAAGTGGAATTCAATAAGGAAGCTGGTCGATGGGTAGTCGAAAAGAGTATCTCAACTAACGAAAGCGGATACATCTTGGATGTTCGCAAACTATCATTCACAAAAATTTCCCTTCTATCTAGACTGGAGTTAAATTATAAAGGGCGGATTGGGGCTGGAATCTGCTCCAACTTTTCCACTCGGCTGCCTCCCAACAAGACTACTATCTTCGAATCTGAGCCCAGCTCTCACACTGATGGGAACAATGTATTTCCCAAAAGAGGTTTTACAAACGTGGATCCAAAGGGAACCGCATCACCCTCTACGCCTCTATCCCCAACTTCTCCCAGCTATCCTTGCCCACCCTTGTCATCGGCATCGTCTGACCACCACAAATTGGCGCATCAAAGCTCTTCAATGTCCTTGTCATCTCAGTCGTCGAGGGCAACACTAGACACCAAAAGCGTAGATGATCTGGATATGCTCAAAAAGCAAAAGGATGTTGGTAGTATGATCGAGGCTGCGACATCTGTGAGGTTTGGGGATAAAGGGAACAATGAATCCGAAGCGTCTCAAGTAACTGAGGGAAACCTTTCGCAGAGCTTTAATTTCACTGCTTTGAAATCAAGTGAACTGAAATTGACGGAAAATAAAGGGCATTTGCAGTCTGAAACAAAACACGATATCAAGGTAGATGGAACACCTCCTTCCCATAGGGTTCCTGTGATGGTTGCAAAATCGAGCAGATTTTTCCATAGAAGCCAACCGAAGCAACAATCGTCTGTGAGTCTGTCCTCATCCGCGCAAAGCTCATACTCGCATCATGTGAAGCAACATAGATCCAAGTCGCGGTTGAATCCACAAGTAGACACAAAGTCTACGTTACAACCTGAGTGTGCAAAATTTGCTGGCATTGACAGCAATGAACTTGCTAGCGCAGAATCCCTCTCATCTACCGGTTCCAGATCGAGAAAAGACCTCTCTATGGAAGAATCATCTGCCACCAAGTTTTCGAGCCCACAAAGAGATTGTGGGGCATCACATGTTGTTGGGGATGTACTCGGACCTAAAGATAGTCCCAAGGGTTTTCAGAATCAAAATGTGATCATATATGATACTGAAACTCAAAAGAGTGACCAAAAGTCCGGTATTCTGTCTATTTGTGTATACTTGTTTGGTGGGTTTTTGCTTAACTCTAGAGATGGGCGTCAGGTATTCACGGCCACCAATGACCTTCTCAAATTAGAGCTCATTATAAGTGATAACCTCGCGTTTGACTTTCACCCTGAGGCACTAATTGACACAATGCACCCTCAGAGCGATGTGATCCCCAAACCCAGAGGATACTTTGCTCATATTTTAACAACCGGTGGGTTGCCCAACGAGTCATGCAACATCTTTGGTCCTGAATGCAGAACTCTGACTGAAGTCGACCAATCCCAATTTCCAGTGAACATTTCCGATGTATTGTCCACTGATCGCTCGATCAATACAGAGAAGCTGAGTCAAAGTTTCCTTAAGCAAGAGAAGATGCACTTGATAGTACACGGTGGGGTTGATGACAAGAATATTGTTTATGGTGACTGTTTCTATTTCAGTTTCGACAATGAATGTTGGGTCGCACTCGACACATATGCTTTTGACTATTACGAAATTCCAAAGCAACCTTACGAAGATGAAGATAGCAGCAAGCTACAATTGGAAACTCAGGTGGAAAATGCAAAGCTTGTTGATGCTGAACTCAGGAGCTGCCACCACAAAGCCATTGTTTACTGGGAAGGTGATAAAGAATACGTTGCTTTCGTCGGGGGATTCGCTAACGATTTCTTGAGACATCACGACCAGGTTCCCTACCAGAGTTCAAAATTTGACGTTTCACGGTTGGCAAAATTGCTGGTTTCGTCTGCGAACCCAAACTTGCTTCGAATTCCTGTTCTCAATCTTCAGTCGCAAGTCTGGAAGTTTAAACGATATTTCTACGATCTTACCGAGCTGGCCAAGCCAGGTTTCGTGGAGTTATTGCAGAACAGCTGCATGCGAAACTCGAGGATGGCTATGAGTGGTGGTGGGATACTGATCGTGGGAAAACAATTGACATTTTGTCACGGACTAGTGCAATTTGTTCCCGAAAAGGTACAGGATTATGAGTCGATGCAAGAGGCCTTGAATGACTCCTCCGTCCTTTTGGGTGGACATTTTCATTTGACATTTCCCGGCATGTAAAAGTTAGCTCAAAGTGCAGTGTAGATAATTAATGCTTGCTCACCCCACCCGTACACCGTCACCAAAAAAGTTTTCAAATATTTGATGCGTCAAAGAAGTCTACGCACAGAACCCGAAAGCTCTATTATTTATACTAAATGTTTGGATTGGGCGGATCTCCTCAAATTTCCTCGCAGCAAAAAATCCAAGCTGCTGAAGCTGAATTGGACATGGTCACAGGTATGTTCAACTCTTTGGTTGAGCAGTGTCATTCTAAATGTATCAACAAGTCTTACGCGGAAGGCGATGTGAGCAAGCAAGAAGCCATCTGTTTGGACAGATGCGTCTCGAAGTATTTCGAAACCAATGTTCAAGTCGGTGAGAACATGCAGAAATTGGGCCAATCTGGCCAATTCATGGGCAGATAGAGAGAGTTTACGAAGGTACATAGTAACGGTGAATACACATCACTAACGACGATTAATCAGCTACATTAGGTCCATAGGTAGCCACATAAACAGCTGCTCGTGAAGTATTTGTCTCTTTGTATGTAAGGGTGATGGGCAAGTGCTCCCTATCAGAGCAAACCAAATGCTCTTCCTGCTCTTAACTTAAACCCTTCCCATGAATCTAATTTGGGTCGAGCATCTACAAGTATGCCACTTTCCCCGCCACTGTAAAAATCAATCACGTAAGGTACACAGACCCCACAACGATCTACCAACCAGTCGTGTCGATCAAATGGCTTGTCTTGACCCAAGATGGTCATT
The DNA here is from genome assembly GCA_030583255.1 of Metschnikowia kunwiensis. Taxonomy (NCBI): domain Eukaryota; kingdom Fungi; phylum Ascomycota; class Pichiomycetes; order Serinales; family Metschnikowiaceae; genus Metschnikowia; species Metschnikowia kunwiensis. The sequence continues at coordinate 226,583 of JAJMHQ010000019.1, forward strand.
TTGAACCATGCACGTGGTGTCAATTTCTTCAGATCTCCTTTAAAGCTTGTCAAAGAAATACCACCGCACTTTTGTTCCGCCTCTTTTACATGTGCTCTCTCCCAGTTTAGAATATGCCTCCAAGCAAGTTCATTAACCTGATTATGGATAGGAACAACCGTGTTCATATCATCCGCTTGTGGTGACCAGTTCTTGCGCATCATCGCTTCGTAGAACTGTTTTTGTGAAGGGTAAATCCAATTGGAACGGTTATCCGTGCGAGGAATCGAGCTTATCTCACGATCGGTTGGTAAATCTGATGTGGGTGTGTATCGGGGGTCTTTCATTATAGCATCCGAAGAGCATACGGATTCCACCTCTACAGCCTCAGCAACTGGCTGGGTTGAGACTGAAATGTTTCCAATCCAGTTTGTTCTTGCGTTGTGATCCACTGGGCATTTTGGTCCTTCTGCGCTATAATCCGTCTGCTGTAGAGATTCCACAGATGTTGATTTCGGTTTCATTTTATCTACCCAGACCGAACGTGTCTCGTGATCTACCGGACATCTTTCGTCGGACGACATTATTCTTGATTATGACGACCTGAAAGAAATCAACTATGACAAAATTTGGAACGGGTCCGCGAAGCATGGTAGCTGTAAACTACTATTATGGTGTACAGGTGCATACTATACTTACTAAAACTGATGCGAACACAGACCGTAACTTCCGCGCTACAAGGTATGAAGCACCTTGAAACTAGATATGACGCGCCAGATAACAGGTTTTCATGATTGCGATGTTAATTGAGCATTCTTTAAATCCCTCAATATCCATAACTCCATAGCGCAATTCCTTCTCTGTTCCACACTCAGTAGATTTTTTTCTTCTCATCAATAGACAATTCCCCCGCACCAGCATTAACAATGATCAAGAGGCCACCAACAATAGACAAAGTCTGGAAAAATTCGTATTTTAGGAAGTCTCTGTTCGCATTATACGACAGATATTTCCAAAATTGATTCACGAACAAGTTGTAAACAAATAATTCCGAGGTTAACACGAAAGCAGCGAGCTTGGTCTTAAACCCAACAACAATAGAGACACACGCAACAAGTCCGCACAAGATGACAAATACTCTAGTAAAGGACCAATTTGCAGAAAAAACAAAACCGAGAAACAAAAAGATCATTAATAATCTCCCAGCTAGCAAGAAGTACTTCTTGTTGTCTTGGTTGTTGAGCATTGGTAGTCCCGGCATGGCCAACGACCTCTTGTCCCTCACAAGAGAATCCGAATACGCCAAGATCAAGCCTCCGATCACAGACAAGTTTCTTAAAAGGAATTGGCTGTCGAACATCAAACCATAGAATACGCCCTGGAAGAATACCACACTGCACAAAGTAATCGTTGCGAAGGTTGGCTTTTTTCTCAAAACCAAACATGTAGAGCCAATCAACATCATGATAATGTTTACCGCAAGAAAAAGAACTGTAAGCCAGTTCCAGATCTTCCTATATACGTGTAAGTAGTACACCTGCTCGCTCCATTGTGTGAATATTCTAATGGCATCCTCGTAAAAAGTAGCCACTATGAACAAACGACCAATAGCAGGTACATAGGGCTTGATGGGGGAGAAATATGTATCGAAAACATCCTCAAACTTCTTCGAAAAAGCCTCAGCCTTCTCCAATCCACTTAGTTGCGACAGCATTGGGCCCATCGCAGCACCCTGGGATGGCACTTGTTGATGGAATTGATTGGGGAAGCCGCCACCACCAAAATTGTTGTTTCCAAAATTGTTGTTAAATTGGGCAGGACCACGGTAGGACATCGTTGTGTTTCAAAATATGAGTGGTGAATGTTTTGGAAGTCCAACTATGAAAAAAATAAATCAGTTGTTAACCTAGCTTGATCAAAGATCAGAATGTTGTCGGGAACCGTTTGTCGGAGAAATTCTAACCTTAGTGGATTAAATCTTCTTCTTTCCAAAATAAGAAGTCAGAGAAGAAGTACTAATGTTGGAATAGCACGCTTTTTGACCTGTTGGAAACGTACGGAAACCTTTTCACGGAATGGACAAGATCAAGTGTTGTGAACACCTCACGTTTAAGACGCTCGCAGTATGGTCCGGTGATCAAAGGGATCACATGCAGGCACATGTAAGTGTGCTTTACTCAAATTAGTGACCTACTGAACTTACCCTCTCGAGGGCACACGGTTTATTGCTAAGCCATCAAACAAATGTTCCTAGTTTGTTTGCAAAACCTCCTCCTCACCAATGTGAATTGCAGTTCGAATTTTATAAGTATCTCTCAGTTCTTGGCTCCTCGGCATTGAAACAGACTGCGCGAAAATGGCTTGCTCTGACAGTAAAGTAATTTCCTCCATTTCTGGCACAAATATGTAGAAAAAATCCGGCGAACCACACCCAAGTGTTAGTCCTAAGCGCTAGTAAAAACTAATATGAATACACGTAGACGGATTTGGGTTTGCTAAAACTCCGGTTGTGTGGACCGAACCATGGTCAGCTCCCCTCACCATGGGATAATTTCTAACATTTGGTCTTCCCCACTTCTAAAGTTTTTAGGACCATCACGTGATAAGGGCTGTTTGAACGCTACGTGCCGAAGGTTGTCACTGTCGAGTTGAATTCTGCTGATCCTGAAACCAATCCAATTCAGATGACTGGATCTAAACAGTGGCCGTTAGTCTCTATTTTCCTAGTGCGTCTTATGTTAAGCCATGGTCTTCTCAATTTTTGGATCTTGCGGCTCTTGATGTCATCTGATACTCACATGCGCTTTGAAAACTAAATAGTTCAAGTGACGATGGCTAAAGCCCATTTCCCGCCTTATTCTTTGGCCTCTCCTTGCCGAATATCATGTTACGGCTGTTTGCTCGTAGCTTGCGCTGAACGAATCACTTAACAACAGCCATGAGTATCGATAGTATGCATGGCTAAATAGAACTCATTCATCAGTGGCTATTGAACTTTTCTCGCCCATCTCTATCCTTCCCGGTGTCAGGGCCGTTTCATGCATGGCTTCATGAGAACCAAAACTGAATCAATGCGCAAAGGCTTGTGCTGTTGATTCGAAGAGTTGTTACCTCCTCGAAACCGCTTCCCACGGCTGTTACACAGCGTCTCTTTTTTTTTGTCGAAAACTTTTTTTGTTTTCATATATCTTTATTTTATTTAAAGACACAATACAGACAAAAAACCCGTATAACGTCTGGATAGCGGTCTGCGTCACAAGAACCTACGACTTTCCCAAGCCTTATCTCCTCCCCCCTCTCTACCCGCTGTTCATGCTATGTCAGTCTGACAGCACTTTAATACGCTCTAATGTTCGCTTCAGTTGCCGGTGCAGAAAGGATGGAAGTCAATGCCTGCAAGCAGGGGGGTTGATTCGATAGGTGTACTATCTGATTTGTGGGGCGACAGGGTCACTGCCTGATATTGAGGTCCAGCTGGACGATTTGATGCAACCGCAATGGAGGCACTATACCTGACCAAACCCGAGGGGACGGGAGTTGGCTGAATACTACTAGCGGTAAGGCTAGGAAGTCCGCAGTATTCGTTGGAACACGCTGGTCCAAATAAATGGGAGCGCCAGAAAGCACTAAGTTTTTTTTTTTTTTTTTTTTTTTTAAAGACACAAATCGTATTACAGGAAGTTGTGTTACCACAACCAAAAATCTATATATCTACAGACAAAAAACCCGTAACACGTCTGGATAGCGATCTGGGTCACAAGAAAACACGACTTTCCCAAGCCTTGGTTTCTCCCCCCTCTCTACCCGCTGTTCATGCTATGTCAATCTGA